>JASANE010016506.1:0-98846 GCA_030248225.1 Trileptium ribeirensis | reverse complement strand
CAATGAGCATCACGCAGGCAATCACAGAAGTATATCGATCTCAAATTCCTATACTTCAAACATGTATCGTATGCGAGGAACGACATAGCCCGAATTTCATGCCTATGGAAGAGTGTGCTTTCACCACATATCATGGCGAATGGGATTACACCGGAAACCTGTCTGCAGACTATGGAACCATCAGAAGGGACGGGACGGTATCCATTCGATCAAGTAGCACACAAGGATTACACACGGCATATGAACTTATAGCGTATAGGGAAGCGAACTTAGAGTTCCTAGAAATTATAATAAGCGCACCGTACCTATTAGACCATCTAGTTACGGAATTTGACGAAACCGGACCTAAGGTTCCGGTGCAGTCGCTACATCGCATCGTGTACGCTATAATGGCTAACGCCTTTTCATTGACATGGATAGTGAACCAAAGCGCGAAGAACTATTGTACTTACGACTATTGTGGTTGCGCAAGCCCGCTCAAAGCATCTGGCAAAATGACCCAACGGACGACATGGACTTAATTCCAAACATGGACCATGACGCGGACATAACATTCATCGATGAAGAAGAACTTGAAAGCGAGTTGAGTGCAATACTTAGTGACGCCAGCGGAGACGAATTTGACACGCCAGCAATTGACTCACTCGATCCCGATGATCTCATTTCCGAGCTAAGTTTCTCCGTGGACACTGAACCTGCTAGCAACGGACATGACGATGCTACCGACGAGAGTGGCCGAGCATCACCGATCGGGTCGGTACGGTCCTCTCCAAATGGATTAGGACGGAGTATAAAAGCTGCGGTAGGTTTGCTAAACAAAGGAACCAAATTAATGGGAACACTACTGATTCTATTGATCCTCCATTCCTCAGGGCGAACTCACACAAATTGCTACGCCATTAGACCAAGTTGCACGCTTAGGAGCCATGGTAAATCAACAGGTGGGCACGCTAATGAACCGCAAGGCTTAGTAATAACCGCTTCGCAATCTACCTGGCGATACATGTTTGGCTATTACTTCGTTCCAAGTACATATACTCCGAACTGAAGCGATTTCGTTGCAACTACTGGTATGCCACCTAAGGTGACATGCGCCGAACGAGCGTGCCGACGATCATTAATGTGGCATTCACAAAAGATACCATCGTTTGGTTGAGGTATTAACAGCATGGCTGCGTGATATTAGACAGTCAAACGGTGGCAGTGTAACAACATCCTCCACTACCTCTAAAATCGTGCAATTGTAAATTACATTAGCACTGTCGGCGCTGTATTGTTAAGCGTGAATGCCCCATGTATGCAACATTCGACTGACTTTGTCTCAAAAAATTAGTTGGTCAAAGTCTTTGCTTTTCCAATAGCAGATGTTAGCCAAGCTATTCCGGTGACATGGATGCGTTATATTTAAGCCATGCCCAAATAATGCAATGTTGTGAATAATCAATCGATTCATTGCCGTGCTAAAAGCAAATTATGGGTAAATTTTGCCTAAAAGATATGGCTTTCAACCACTTATTCTGATGTGCGATGTGACACTCGTATAAAATTAGCTACATACGTTTGCCATTGTAGAAGAGAAAAATAAATGTAAAGCCTGAGTTCGACAAATTGCTTCTAAGTAATTACATTACTACTGTGAGTTTTCCCACTAGTTGATGTAAAACAAATTGTAGCTACCAATGTCAAGTTGTAAATGTTAAATGAGCAATAAAATCTGTACCATCTCGATCTAGAATAGGGAATCGAGCCATAATCTTCATCATAATACCATAGTTTTTGGCAATTATTTTTTTACAATTTTAAGTTGTTACATTATGCAATCTTATTACCATGAGGTTATACAGCTATGGCAATAAAATTGATGTTGTATTGTGTGATATCCGCTTTGTAAACGCGTTTAAAATTGTTATATATCAAACTTATGAAATTTTATGGCATTTACATATATAAGTGTATCGTCTTCCAAAATTGTGAACTTTCATGGACATAGGTTATAGATGTCACTACAAAAGCTGTCAGCACTGTAAAAATCTTGATCCACGTATGTTACTGCTTACTAAAGCAGCGTGCATTTATGCTTTCATACCTTTAGCGCACTTCCTGATCAAAATTTGCATTGCATGTGTAGCATGTTCCTATTTGACTTCTTAGTGAATTTGAACGTAGGAACACTGTTAAAATTTTCGATGATATTTTTAGTTAATCATAGGCGATGATGTGTTACCTGAAAAAATTTGACATCAAATTTTGATCTAAACTTTTGAATGGTTAAATTTGCTCTGTTTTTCCATTACAAATTAGAGTGAGATTTTGATCAAGATTTGATCAAATTTTGAGCTCAAATTTCTAGTAAAGTTTCAAAGTTATCTTGAGCAAAAAGACAGCTTAAGCTACATGCAATAACACCGATATTACCGATTTTCTACCGCAAAATGAGCGTTATTCACACCACGTTGGCAAACGAGAGGATATACTATAATGATGTGGCATTTCTTGAACTCATCAAATGATGAGAAATCTTGCAACTGCAACTGAAATGAATTAGAGGAAACAATAGTTCTGAACTAGGTACTGCAAAAAAATAGTCGTGTTATTCACAACCAAGTAAAACGATGCCATATCGTGCGGCAAAAAATCTCAATTTTTGAAATAACAATGGCAAGCAGCATTTCCCTAAATTTTTGTCTTTTGGTAGCTAGTTGCTCGGAGTTTTGTGCTACCTAAACGTTTAACTAAATATTTTCTTGAACCTCCTCGATTCTGGCTCCGCGAACGAGGGTTGTAGATCAAACTGCGCTGTGTGCAGAAAGTTGATCTATATATGTTTCTTTTGCTCACTTTAGCAGTATTATAGCGTCTAAATTAGCACAGTTTCAAATGTACCTTACATGGGACATAAATTAGCGTGTGAGCATTCATACCTTCACAACTTTAGCTTAACAAGTCGTACAAAAATCTTATGTCTGTAACGATGCATGCCTTGACAAAAAATTTCCTCATGTAAAGCCAGGGGGCGTATTAAGTTGGGATCCCCAAACACGACGGGCCGAATTCCTTAACTTCACTTCACATGAGAGAAGTTATTTGACCTGATTTGATATTGCGTTATTTCGCGCATATAACCGCTATACGTCAGGAACTACGTTGGGAATCATTGCGGTGGCAAAATATAGGACTTGCGTTATCGGTTTATCATGTGTGTAATAAGTATGCGTTGTGTATTTTGTTTACTTCATACATACATTTCGTGTGTTTACGACTGTATAAGTCATGTGTCATTTTCTATATGTGTGAGGTTGTTCGTTTTGTTCATTACGCGTAAATCGTATGTAATTGAGTGTAATTGTTTTTGTTTGTAAGTTGTTGTTTTGTGCATTACATGTGAAGCGTGTGTAATATGTGTGGTTGCCTGAAAATCGCATTAGTGAGATAAAATTTTCCCAGCACAGTAAAATAAAATTTTTAAAACATGGAAAAATCGAGTAAAAGTGGACAGGGGACATGGTTTAAGTATGTGCGAATTTTCACACCAAATACCATAGGGCACGCTGTATATCACCCATGCCAAATTTGTCTACAATTAGTCCACCCGTTAAGGAGTTACGGACCTCATCCCCTCGACCATGTCTGGCTATAAGAATTTTGTTATTTCTTAAAATTATAACTTTAAGAGAGCATGAAACAATGGTATTTTTAAATTTGTGTGTTAGCGCTACAGTGTGTTTATATATCGAATTTCAGTACAGGCCTTTGGTGCCTTAAGTATTAGGGCTACATTAGCGCAAATGTATATGTATTTATAAAATTTGTAAAATCTCAAAAATTGTTATGGGTTAGAAATTCCGAAAATTTCATAAAAAGGTCGAATTAAAATTAATGTTAGAGAGTGGATTTTACAATTGCAAAAATCTATGGGCATCTTGGCAGCATTTATATTAAAAATTAACAGGCTAGGGGGATTTTAGAACCAGGTGTAATCGGGTTCCTAGAATAAGGGCTTCAAGAGTTTATTTAAACGCTTGCACCGTGCGCTAGGAGCCTCAGTTTGCCCGCACAATCGGTGATTTAAGAGTCGTAACTTTGCGTAATCGTACAATCGGTAAAATTTGCCATATTTCCTGCGTGTTCCACTTTTAATGTAAGTGTGTTTGGATGTTTACTTATAGATATGTATATCTATAGTTGGCGCAATAAACTTTATGGTAAAATCAAAACTTTGATCAGAATCCATAAGAACCTGAAACTCATTTCTAGAACTGTGATTCGATTTTGCTAAACTGTGCATTGAAATCTTCGTAATAATCTATCTTAGTGAGAGCTCAGGCGGGTTGCATTTTGGTGCCGCAAGTCTGCACCGTAAAACTCTTTGGTATCGAAATTTTTTTAATGAAATTCTGGATAGCCAGAATTCTGAGGCCTTTATCGAGAAAGTTTATCGACGGCATACAGGTGGCCCTCGTAAGTCACAAACGAAACTAAACAGGGTGACCTCCGTCGTTATGCCAGGGGGAAATAGATGGGACCTCGATCGGATCTCAGAGGGAGAATCGTATTATGGAGGGCTGCTATGGATATAGAGCAACTTAGATTAAAAACATATCATTATGTGCTGGAAATTGTGGTAATGATTTCGAAGAGTGGCTAGGCACATTTGAGAGAACCGCTTTGGCAAATAAATGGAGCCATGGAGAAATGACCTGGTTGCTACCTGCGTACTTGCGAGATGAAGCAGCGCGAAAGTTGGAGGCTCTGCCGCCCGTATACAGAAAAATTATGAGTTAGTAACGCCTCGCTGAAGGAATTCCTCATATCTAAAGAAACAGCTAACCAATATAATATACAATTACGCACACGTAGTTAGGGATCTAAGGAGCTGGTGGAAATTTATGCAAGAGACATAGAGATACTGGTGAGAAAGGCTTATCCAACTATAGACGCTGAGATTAGAGATCGTATTGCCTTGAATAATTTCTTAAAAGGGCTTAAGAGTTCGATCAAGAGATTCGTCATGACTTCTAATCCTGCAGGCAGCTATTTATAGAGCGTGCGCGCAAGAATTCTAAGAGCTAATCAATGCGACTTCCTGTCCGGGTGGCTAAAAATTAGAAGCAATGTTTGCAAATACTAAAAGAACTGAAATTTCAAATAGTTTCCAGTCAAAAATGGAAGATAGGATACAATTAAATAGGGGATTGCTTGAACCTATAGTCAGCCGCAAGGATAAAACATATAACAAACCTCGTAACACAGCTTTTGAATAAAATAGGGGTAAGAAGACTACTGATGGCAGGAAAATATGTGATTATTGTAAAAGACCTGGCCATATCAAATTTAATTGTCCTGAACGAAGGAATAATTTCTCCCAAAGGTACTTACAAAGCACGGCACCCCCAAATGCAAATCGGTGCCCCCAAATAGATCACTTCAACATTTTGGCAATCTAGGAATTTTCAAGGTAATCATGAGCAGATGACACTTTCTAATATATGGTGATCCGTACGGTCCGGTCAAATCATTGCTATGAGATACCGCTCCACGTGACTGGCCTAACTATGCACGTCAATTTCCTGATCAACTAAAATTTATGAACGAGAAGATGATTGGAAGGCAGAAGTCTCGGGACTCTGAGAGCAGATTGAAAGGTTGGCGAACAGAATTAAAGGAGGTGAATCTTCTCAATCACCTGCACACTCAGCAATGATGTGTCACTTCCAAAATTCGAAAACACGCAACTTTAAGAATAATCTTTTTGCGGTGATGAAATATTTTGATACTTATCCGGAACAAACTACTTCTGGACAAATATACGAAAGGCATAAAACCCTTGTTAAAACACGTAAAATACGAAGTTCGAAAGTTGTTACTTATAAACCTAAAGTAATAGAAAGTAGGAACGTGACCTTTGATATATCACACTTCAATATTCGGAGAGAAGATTCGAAAAGAGTTAAAATTCTAATGTCCCAAATCTGTATCTCGCTCCCAGTTTTATGATAATTAACTATTCTTGCAGGGAAATGGCTTTCTCAACAAGCAGACATCAATCAATCGGCTCACTGAGAGGAGGGGTGCCACCCAGCCTATCCCAAACGACAGCCCATAGATCCGAGAAGAAAACATCGAGCAGTTATCCAATCAACAGAAATTCCAAAGTCTATTTGGTTGTAATTGTCGAGGTATAAGTGCTATATGGACCTAATTAACGTGAGTTTACCGTTAGTTAATGAGATCATTATGTTGGAAGAGACGCAGATCTGGACTAACAAGCGAGTAATAGATGTAATAGCTGGACAAGTCCTAAGGGTATCTTAACATCAATTCCAGATCGATGCCAATATAATGTTTAGCTAGTTGATGTTGGTCGGGGCAATTTGTGTGAGATGACTGAGATGTTTGAAATGCCTCGGCATCCGGTCCCAGTAATACTCCAGCGCAATATTTTCAGGTAGAGCTTAACAACGTTATGGCGCATAATGGTCGGTCGGAGCATGGCCGCTATTCCTTCAGTTTTATGCAGCGCCTTGTCAATTATGAGGTGCATTTAGCATTCATAGAAATGGGTTTGAAAAGCAAAAATACGGTGGATATGAGAGTGCATTTACAGCATGAAGTGAGTGAGATGGTGGCTGTCCAAGGTCTGGGTCAATTTGAAAATGCCAAACACGACGTTTGAAGCTAGCCGAAATGTAATCCCTCGACGACGTCGAGGTGCTAAGACAGAGAAGACGGGCAATGGCAGACCATCACTGTGTTTATCCTGTACTCAATGGATATCATAGTATTAATGGATGTTAGTTGGAGGAACAAATTGGAATACCACAGGCGGGGTCCTGCCTCGAGTGTGGACAGGAATGGTACCATATGCCTAGGACAAAAGCCCCAGCACAAGTGTTATCGGCTTAAGAATTCGTCGAAAAAGATATAGATCATAATAAGCCTACGCGAGCACATATATGCGGTTTGGATCAGACGTTGCCAGATCCTTTCCAAAAGGTGAGAACAACGTTAAAATCAAACCATTACGATGGTATTAACATGAATATTTTCTTGAGAGAGGTCTGCGATAGTATCATGTGTCGATATGTGTCTGTGTGTTCTGGAAAATTAATCTTGAGTCTAGAGCAGCTATACAATGACGAAGAAACAAGCCTGTATTGGGATGTCCTTACGAACAAAACCTCGGATGCACCTAGCGAAAAACAGGCTTCAGGTTGGAAGAAGATAAAAGACGGATGTACACTTCTGATCGGATCGAGTTCAACCGGCACTCATATACTGTGAATTTAGATGGTCGGTAAGTATACCGCTCCATGTTGCTTGAAACACGTTAACACGGATGCTCTTCCTTTAACTTACCGAAATCAAAAGAATTCCTGGATGACATCAGACTTATTCCGCGGCTGGTTCTTTAACAATTTTATACCACAAATCTAGAAACATTTGCTAAAGCATTATTGCCCTTGCGCGCCGTTTTAGTGCTTAATAACTGTCTTGCCCATCCACCGTTGTCTACTACACACGGAAGTTTCAAATACATTTTTCTGCCACCGAATGTGACAGCAAAGCTCAACCAATAGATTGGGACGATATGGTGGCTGTGAAGCGACGATACAAGAAAAATTGCTCCAAAATGTTTTTGAACAAGAAAGATCTACAGACTACGATTTGCTCACTGCAATAAATAATACCACTTTAAAGGACGTGGCGTATGTGGTTTCTGTAGCATGGGAGGAATCTTCAGATGCCACTTTGCAGATGGCATTTGGTAAAACGTTGAAAATTCAACAACCGATGTCAATTAATCGTTCATCGTGCTACAGAGAACATAGTGAATGCCGAATTACGGGATGATAAGTTCATATCACTTTTCAGCCATTTGAGAATCCAATGCGAAAAAGAAGATGTCGCAGAATGGCTTGCAATTGACGATACACTATCTCTATATTCACAGTTAACTGATGATTAAATCGTCGCAACCGTTACTGGCGATGACAGCGCCGCTGAATCTGAAGAATATGACAGTGATAATGAGAATGAGACTATAGCTATGGTTGCTACTTATGCCGAAGCAGCAGCCCATCTCGAGCAAATCGTATTATTGCTGAAAAGGCAACCAGAAGCTGAAGCAACTCTATTTTTGCAACTTCGTCGGCTCCAGACTTTAGCTAATAAGAAACAACTGGACACTTTAAATCTGGAAATTATCTAAGACTTCTTCAAACCAGGCGATAAATAAGCTCACCAAGGTTTATGTTCATGTTATTTTTAATGCTTGTTTTTCTTTATAACCACTACCGTACATTATTGTGGTTCACTTTAGTTGAAAACTCAATTTAACGAACCTCCCAATTTAACGAATGATTTGGCTGTCCCCCAACGAGTTCGTTAAGTCGGAGTTCTACTGTAGATATGTATGTGCATATCTATAGTTGGTGAAATAAACTTATGGTAAAATCAAAAATTCGATCAAAACCCATGAGAACCTAAAACTCATTTCTAGAACTGTGATTCGACTTTACCAAACTGTGATTTCTCTGAAATCCTCGTAATACTTTATCTTAGTTAGGACTCACGCGGTTTACATATCACAAATTACCCATTTTGGCTAAAATTTTGACTCGTTGAAGAACATTATTTTTGAAGGGATTTGTTACAAACATTGAGCTGAATATTGGCTCAAATATATTCGCTTACAAAGTAGTCTAATTACTGGCTTAGACTTTTTGCTGCACGGCCTGTGGTCGATACCCGTTTTGAAAATATCCTACAAATCTTTCGCATCCGCGTTAACGTTAATATTAATGTTAACGTTAATTAATATTAACATTAACGTTAATATTCTACAAAAGCTGGCAAATTGATTACAGTTTCTCTAATTAAATGAAGTCTCCAAGCTCCTAATCTCCAGCACACATTAGGTCTAATGCGTGTCACTATGATACTTATATCTAGAGCCAACTTTGATTACAGATGCATAGAATTAATGTACAGATTACTCAGCGAGACGCCAATACAAAAATCGGTGTGTGATTGAATCTGACCTAGTTTATTTGATAGACTGTCTTGATTGCGATATATTACTAACGCTAATAAATTACATAATTCATATTCTCTAAAACATCACACGAAATATTATAGTTCAAAACTGAGCAAAATCACGAATAGCATGCTTCATGACCGTATGGAGTGACTATTGTAATGCCAACCTGAAGTGTTAGAACTGTCATATTCTGTCATATTATTTAACCTATGTGACCCGTAACATACTGGACAACTGGATTCAATCATTATATATAAAACACAGACTATTCTTGGCTGTAGGGTATCAATTCGTTCGGACAAATAGACAAATATATATAACGTGTACATACAGAGAACGATTATGTCGTGATACATCATTACATACGATTTATTATGTTTCCTTTGCTAGATATGTCAACATTGTTTGCGATATGATATACGTCGGTTTGCGCAACCCACTATATATGAAACGAAGGTACATTATCGAGCATGAAGAAAAGCCTGGCGAGCGTCTGATATATATGAGAACGGCTAAGCGAACTGCCCATGTCTATTTCTGTCACTCTTACATGAAAACCACAAATGACTATATGTACACTGCAGCCGTCGCGCCTTAATATTCAAAAAAGAATGAATATAAAGAATCGTTGGTTAGTGAAAACGGTGTACCGTCGCTGATTGAAGCATGGTTTGTCATGCGGTTAGCTTTACTAAACATAGTTTGCTGTTAGTGCGAAATTTAACGGTTCATTAATGAATTTACAGTTTTGTCTAGAAAACAAGAACGGTTGGAAATGATTCAGAAGCACGATTTGTGTGAGATTATGAATTTAGGATTAATGTGAGAATTGGTACCTACTATGCGCATGTATAATTTTAGAGCTGACGAACTCAAAAGACTAATTGATGTATGGTCGAAACCCAATATACAAATCTGCTATTTTGGACATACTAAAGGCGAGAGTAGCAGAATGTAAGTCCCGAACATTTAGAAATACTTACTAAATCTAGAAATAACATTTGGAAATTGCAATGTCATTTTGCGCTATTGCTTGCGCATTTAAAAATGGAATTAGTGTCAAGTATTTGGATTCGCTCAGCATGTGTTCTACAATACGTGGAATCCTGTTCCAGATTATAGGTACAGAAATACGATAATTTGCAGTGCTAACCAGACAGAAATTGGCCACCGCTGTCTTATAACGTTTCTACATCACAGTAGAGCATTGGATTTTTAAAGGCTCTTGTGGCAGTGCTTTTTGTAGCATTTGAATACATAAACACCGAAAGCTTTACTGTTAGTGGTGTTACTCTTGTGAACAGCATATGATGTCATATTTAGATAGAAAAGCATTACATAAATTCTAGTTATTGTATTTCTCTTCGCTCCCACTTTCTTACAAACAGTAGTAAAATGTAGAAGCCCCGCATCCGGGTGTGAGAGACTAAGATATTTTGTGTTAGTTCCATAGACCTGAAATACATAAAAAGGTAACATCTTTGCAACCGCTCGAGCTATTGGTCTCATGTGGCAACGCAATTAATCATCTATATGGTTTATATTTTTTATCTTATGAGTTGGTGCTCAATATAGCTATGAATCTTAAATAGACTGTGATGGACCAGACGCATATCGCTAATGTGGTGAATTATCAGTGTTGCAATCGTAACGCGTGCGCTGGCCGACACTGCAAAAGAATACACGGCTATGATCACTTTTGAATTTAAGAACTTGTGTCGATAACCCCAAGACCAGTTGTATCACATTCAAGCAAGTAATTCAAGGTATGTAGCAGTTTTCATTAAAAGTGGTGAAGTTTTTGTTGCAGGTATTTTCCAAATGTAACACATTTTTGTAGCGGATTCCTCAAAATTGACGTAGTTTCTGTAACAATTGTTCTAAAAGTGACATGTATAATTTTTCTAAAAGTGTCTGTAGCAGTTTTTCCAAAAGTGTCATAATGTTCGTAGCAATTTTTATAAAACTGACACAGTTTCTGTTGCCAGTTTTTCCAAAAGTGGCACAGTTTCTGTAGCAGTTTTCCTAAAAGCGACACAGTTTCTATAGCAGTTTTTCCAAAAGTGTCATAATGTTCGTAGCAATTTTTATAAAACTGACACATTTTATGTTGCCAGTTTTTCCAAAAGTGGCACAGTTGCTGTAGCAATTTTTCTAAATGTAACACAGTTTCTGAAATTTTGCAAAGCAGAGTTTTCAAAAATGTTGCCACAATGTGCAGTGACTGCGCACAACTGTCTACGAATGCTGCAAAATAGCTGGTAGACTTTTTAATTCTAAACACCTGAACTATTGGCTTAGCCAAAAAGCGCTATGCCCTCAGGTGAAAACTTCAAAGCTGTGTATTCGATATCCCAGCTTTTTAGAATGGACCAAAATTTTCTATGCTCAACCCAATCTCGAATATAAAGCTGAAAAAGCCTTGAAACGTGTGCTGTTCTGTCGCCTTTCGAGACTTGAGACCTAACGAGATAATTTATTCATGTATCTCTATCTCGTCCTTACTGTAAAATATATGTGACTCTTTTCGCGTCCCTGTTATTTCTAAAGCAATAATTTCAGGAGTTACAGTGGTTTTCCCAATCTACATAGCGCATTTATCTCACTTTTAAAACGATGTCCTGAAAGTACATTTGAGAATAAGGTGTGTTAGCCTCCTTATATGGCCATTCTGGCTATCTGTGTTATGCATGTTATGTTTGACTTACAGTCTGAGAGATTTTTCTTGAAAAGTTTCATAATGGTACAGCGTTGTTACTGCTTTTTTCGAGCCGCACAAATTATTCAGTTTTCATTACAGCTGCATTACAACGATGTCATCATCTACACCAGGTTTTAGTAACAAGTATTTTCAGCTACACTCGGTATCAAATTTGAAACACTGTTGTTACATGTAATGTGCCAGCACAGGAGTGGGTGTTACAGGCATCGCTTATAATTATAAGCCGATAAAACTACAGGTGAAATGTCTCCTTTCCATTACGTTGCACCATAACCGCAGTGCAAAAACCACTGTGGATCTTTCCGTAAATGTGTGCATTGAGTGCGTACATCTTTAGTGTGAACACCGCATTAGGTAGGTTAGTAACTGAAAGCGAAAGTGACATATAGTGTCAAATATAGGCTAAGAAGAGAAGTATATTTTTAAATCACATTCAAAGATTCAAAAAACAAAAGATACAGCAATACTCATGCAAAAATGATTAAATTATTTATGAGACAGACTAAGACTATACACTCACCTCTATACAACGGTTCTTTGACTGAATCTAAGCAGTTTTTGCTCAGCCGTACTACACATTCAAACGTCATTTGTTGTTGAACAGGAGTTAAAAAGTTAAACGTGTGATGTTCTAAATTTTAATTGACGTTACTTCCTGAATTTACATTTCGAAGTATCGATTAACAATTGCTTGACGCCGAAGGTATCGAATCCTGAACACTCGGACGAAAGTCACGTTTACTAACCATTGAGCAATCTCGCTCGAAGCTGTTGTTCAGATACTTAAGGCTCCTCGCAAAGCGAGCGAACAACACGCTTGCAGTCATACAGTGTTCATTGAATTTCATTTGTACTACACTTTTAAACGTAATTTGTTGTTGTCCAACAAATGTAGGAGTTAAAGGGTTAAATATGTGGCTTGCTAAATTTTGATTAACTCTTATTTGCTGAATTTACATTGCGAGTATCGATGAACAATTGTTGGTCGCCGGGAGGTATCGAGCCCCAAACGCTCGAAGAAAGTCACGTTAACTAACTATTGAGCAACTTCGGAGTTGTTGTTTGGATCTTTAAGGCTCCTCCCAAAGCGAGCGAATAACACGCATGCAATCGTGCAGTCTACATTGAATTTAGTTTGTACAACACATTAAAACGTAATTTGTTGTTGTCGAACATCTGCGGAAGTTGAATTGTTAAACGTGTGGCGTGCTAAATTTTGATTTACTCTTAGTTCCCGAATTTACATTTCGAGTATCGATGAACAAATTTTGGTAGCCGAGAGGTTTCGAATCACTAACACTCGATGAAAGTCACATTTACTAAGTATTAAGCAATCTCGGAGCTCTTGTTCTGAGCCATAAGGCTCCTTGCAAAGCGAGCGAACAACACGCGTCCAATCGTTCAATGTTCGTCGAATTTAGTTTGTACTACACATTCAAACGTAATTTGTTGTTGTCGAATAACTGTAAAAGTTAAAAGGTTAAACATGTGACTTGCAAAATTTTCATTAACCTTTCCCTTCCTGAATTTACATTTCGAGTACCGATAAACAACTGTTGGTCGCCATGAGGTATAGAACCCCGAAACTTCGGACAAAAGTCACGTTTACCAACCATTGAGCGATCTCGGAGCTGTTGCTTGGACCATTAAGACTCCAAGCAAAGCGAGCGAACAACACGCGTCCAATCGTGCAGCGTTCCTCCAATTTACTTTGTACTACACATTCAAACGTAGTTTGTTGTTGTCGAAAAACTGCAAAAGTTGAAAGATTAAACATGTGACGAGCAAAAATTTGATTAACTTTTACTTAATGAATTTACATTTCGAAGTATCGATGAACAACTGTTGGTTGTCGCGAGGTATCGAACCCCGAACGCTCGATGAAAGTCACGTTTACTACTATTGAGCAATCTCAGAGCTGTTCTTCGGATCCTTGAAGCTTCTCAAAAAGGGAGAAAACAACACGCGTGCAATGTTGCTGAATATAGTTTGTACTACACATTCAAACGTAATTTGTTTTTGTCGAACAACTCCAGGAGTTAAAGGGTTAAACATGTGACGCGCAAAACTTTGATTAACTCTTACTTAATAAATTTACATTTCGAAGTATCGATGAACAACGGTTGGTCGCCGTGGGGTATCCAATACCGAACGCTCGACGAAAGTCACGTTTACTGACTATTGAGCAATCTCGGAGCTGTTGCTCGGATCCTTGAAACTCCTCACAAAGGGAGAGAACAACACGGTTGCATTCGTGCATTGTTCTTCAATTTAGTTTGTACTACACATTCAAACGTAATTTGTTGTCGAACAACTGTAGAAGTTAAAGGGTTAAAGATGTGACGTGCAAAACTTTGGTTAACCCTTACTTCTGAATTTACATTTCGAAGTATCGATAAACAACTGACGGTTGTCGCGAGGTATCAAACCCCGAACGCTCAACGAAAGTCACGTTTACTAACTATTAAGCAATCTCGGAGCTGTTGTTCGGACCCTTAAGGCTCCACAGCGGACGAACAAAACGTGTGCAATCGTTTAATGTTCGGTGAATTTAGTTTCTACAACATATTCAAACGTAATTTATTGTTGTCGCAAAACTGTAGTTAAAAGGTTAAACATGTGACGTGCTAAATTAGATTACCCTTACTTCTGAATTTACATTTCGAAGTATCGATAAACAACTGACGGTCGCCGCGAGGTATCGAACCCCGAAAGCTCGGATGAAAGTCGGATTTACTAACCGTTTAGCAATCTCGGTGCTGCTGCTCGGATCCTTAAAGCTCCTCGCAGAGAACAACACGCGCACAATCGTGCAGTGTTCATTGAATTTAATTTGTACTACACTTTCAAACGTAATCTGTTGTTGTCGCACAACTGTAGTAGTTAAAAGGTTAAACATTTGACGTGCTAAATTTGGTCGCCGCGAGGTATCGAACCCCGAAAGCCTGGATTAAAATCAAATTTACTAACCATTGAGCAATGTCGAAGCTGTTGCTCGGATCCTTAACACTCCTTGCAAAGCGATCGAACAACACGCGTGCATTCGTGTAATGTTCGTCGAATTTAGTTTGTCCTACGAATTCAAACATGATTTGTTGTTTGCAAATAACTGTATGAGTTAAATGGTCAAACATGTGGCGTTCTACATTTTGAATAACCTTTTACTTCCTGAATTTGCATTTCGAGTATCGATGAACAACTGTTGTTCGCCGTGAGGTATCCAATCCCGAACGCTCGACGAAAGTCACGTTTACTAAGTATTGCGCAATCTCGGAGCTGTCGATCGTATCCTTAAGGCTCCTCACAAAGCCAGAGAATAACTTGCGTGCAATCGTGCAGTGTTCCTCCAATTTAGTTTGTACTACACTTTCAAACGTAATTTGTTGTTGTCGAACAACTGTAGGCGTTAAAGGGTTAAACGGGTGGCGTGCTAAATTTTGATTAACTCTTAGTTCCTGAATTTACATTTCGAGTATCGATGAACAATTGGTCGTCGCTAAGTATCAAACCCCGAACGCTCGATGAAAGTCACGTTTACTAACTATTGAGCAATTTCGGAGCTGTTGCTCAGATCCTTAAGACTCCACGCAAAGCAAGCGAACAACACGCGTGCAATCGTGCAGTGTTCTTCCAATTGAGTTTGTACTACACATTAAAATGTAATTTGTTGTTGTCGCGCAACTGTAGTAATTAAAATGTAAAACACTTGAGGATCTAAATTAGATTACCCTTACTTCCTGAATTTACATTTCGAAGTACCGATGAACATCTGTTGGTCGCCGTGAGGTATCCAATCCCGAACGCTCGACGAAAGTCTCGTTTACTAAGTATTGAGCAATCTCGGAGCTGTCGCTCGTATCCTTAAGGCTCCTCACAAAGCCAGAGAACGACACGCGTGCAATCGTGCAGTGTTTCTCGAACTTAGTTTGTACTGCACATTCAAAAGTAATTTGTTGTTGTCGAACAACTGTTGGAGTTAAAGGGTTAAACATGTGGCGTTCTAAATTTTGAATAAACCTTTACTTCCTAACATTTGCATTTCGAGTATCGATGAACAATTGGTCGCCGAGAGGTATTGAACCCCGAAAGCCTGGTTGAAAGTCAAATTTACTAACCATTGAGCAATATCGAAGCTGTTGCTCGGATCCTTAAACCAAAGAGAACAATGAGGTTTGTGGTTTTTTTGTCGGGTTGCTTTTGTTGGTGTTTCTCCTTGCAAAGCGATCGAACAACACGCGTGCATTCGTGTAATGTTCGTCGAATTTAGTTTGTCCTACGAATTCAAACATGATTTGTTGTTTGCAAATAACTGTATGAGTTAAATGGTCAAACATGTGGCGTTCTAAATTTTGAATAACCTTTTACTTCCTGAATTTGCATTTCGAGTATCGATGAACAACTGTTGTTCGCCGCAAAGCTATCCAACCCCGAACGCTCGGAAGAAAGTCACGTTTTACCAACCCTTGAGAAATCTCGGAGCTGTTGCTCGAATCCTTAAGGCTGCTCGCAAAGCGTACGAACAAAACGCGTGCAATCATTTAGTGTTCGTCGAATTTAGTTTCTACAAAATATTCAAACGTAATTTGTTGTAGTCGCACAACTGTAGTTAAAAGTTAAACATGTGACATGCTGAATTAGATTACCCTTAATTCCTGAATTAACATTTCGAAGTATCAATGAACATCTGTTGGTCGCCGTGAGGTATCCAATCCCGAACGCTCGACGAAAGTCACGTTTACTAAGTATTGAGCAATCTCGGAGCTGTCGCTCGTATCCTTAAGGCTCCTCATAAAGCCAGAGAACAACACGCGTGCAATCGTGCAGTGTTTCTCGAACTTAGTTTGTACTTCACATTCAAAAGTAATTTGTTGTTGTCGAACAACTGTTGGAGTTAAAGGGTTAAACATGTGGCGTTCTAAATTTTGAATAAACCTTTACTTCCTAACATTTGCATTTCGAGTATCGATGAACAATTGGTCGCCGAGAGGTATTGAACCCCGAAAGCCTGGTTGAAAGTCAAATTTACTAACCATTGAGCAATATCGAAGCTGTTGCTCGGATCCTTAAGACTCCTTGCAAAGCGATCGAACAACACGCGTGCATTCGTGTAATGTTCGTCGAATTTAGTTTGTCCTACGAATTCAAACATGATTTGTTGTTTGCAAATAACTGTATGAGTTAAATGGTCAAACATGTGGCGTTCTAAATTTTGAATAACCTTTTACTTCCTGAATTTGCATTTCGAGTATCGATGAACAACTGTTGTTCGCCGTGAGGTATCCAATCCCGAACGCTCGACGAAAGTCACGTTTACTAAGTATTGCGCAATCTCGGAGCTGTCGCTCCTATCCTTAAGGCTCCTCACAAAGCCAGAGAATAACTTGCGTGCAATCGTGCAGTGTTCCTCGAATTTAGTTTGTACTACACTTTCAAACGTAATTTGTTGTTGTCGAACAACTGTAGGCGTTAAAGGGTTAAACGGGTGGCGTGCTAAATTTTGATTAACTCTTAGTTCCTGAATTTACATTTCGAGTATCGATGAACAATTGGTCGTCGCTAAGTATCAAACCCCGAACGCTCGATGAAAGTCACGTTTACTAACTATTGAGCAATTTCGGAGCTGTTGCTCAGATCCTTAAGACACCACGCAAAGCAAGCGAACAACACGCGTGCAATCGTGCAGTGTTCTTCCAATTGAGTTTGTACTACACATTAAAATGTAATTTGTTGTTGTCGCGCAACTGTAGTAATTAAAATGTAAAACACTTGAGGAGCTAAATTAGATTACCCTTACTTCCTGAATTTACATTTCGAAGTACCGATGAACATCTGTTGGTCGCCGTGAGGTATCCAATCCCGAACGCTTGACGAAAGTCTCGTTTACTAAGTATTGAGCAATCTCGGAGCTGTCGCTCGTATCCTTAAGGCTCCTCACAAAGCCAGAGAACGACATGCGTGCAATCGTGCAGTGTTTCTCGAACTTAGTTTGTACTACACATTCAAACGTAATTTGTTGTTGTCGAACAACTGTAGGCGTTAAAGGGTTAAACGGGTGGCGTGCTAAATTTTGATTAACTCTTAGTTCCTGAATTTACATTTCGAGTATCGATGAACAATTGGTCGCCGCGAGGTATCGAATCCCGAAAGCCTGGATGAAAGTAAAATTTACTAACCATTGAGCAATGTCGAAGCTGTTGCTCGGATCCTTAACACTCCTTGCAAAGCGATCGAACAACACGCGTGCATTCGTGTAATGTTCGTCGAATTTAGTTTGTCCTACGAATTCAAACATGATTTGTTGTTTGCAAGTAACTGTATGAGTTAAATGGTCAAACATGTGGCGTTCTACATTTTGAATAACCTTTTACTTCCTGAATTTGCATTTCGAGTATCGATGAACAACTGTTGTTCGCCGTGAGGTATCCAATCCCGAACGCTCGACGAAAGTCACGTTTACTAAGTATTGCGCAATCTCAGAGCTGTCGATCGTATCCTTAAGGCTCCTCACAAAGCCAGAGAATAACTTGCGTGCAATCGTGCAGTGTTCCTCCAATTTAGTTTGTACTACACTTTCAAACGTAATTTGTTGTTGTCGAACAACTGTAGGCGTTAAAGGGTTAAACGGGTGGCGTGCTAAATTTTGATTAACTCTTAGTTCCTGAATTTACATTTCGAGTATCGATGAACAATTTGTCGTCGCTTAGTATCACACCCCGAACGCTCGATGAAAGTCACGTTTACTAACTATTGAGCAATTTCGGAGCTGTTGCTCAGATCCTTAAGACTCCACGCAAAGCAAGCGAACAACACGCGTGCAATCGTGCAGTGTTCTTCCAATTGAGTTTGTACTACACATTAAAATGTAATTTGTTGTTGTCGCGCAACTGTAGTAATTAAAATGTAAAACACTTGAGGAGCTAAATTAGATTACCCTTACTTCCTGAATTTACATTTCGAAGTATCGATGAACAACTATTGTTCGCTGCAAAGCTATCCAACCCCGAACGCTCGGAAGAAAGTCACGTTTTACCAACCCTTGAGAAATCTCGGAGCTGTTGCTCGAATCCTTAAGGCTCCTCGCAAAGCGTACGAACAAAACGCGTGCAATCATTTAGTGTTCGTCGAATTTAGTTTCTACAAAATATTCAAACGTAATTTGTTGTTGTCGCACAACTGTAGTTAAAAGTTAAACATGTGACATGCTGAATTAGATTACCCTTAATTCCTGAATTAACATTTCGAAGTATCAATGAACATCTGTTGGTCGCCGTGAGGTATCCAATCCCGAACGCTCGACGAAAGTCTCGTTTACTAAGTATTGAGCAATCTCGGAGCTGTCGATCGTATCCTTAAGGCTCCTCACAAAGCCAGAGAATAACTTGCGTGCAATCGTGCAGTGTTCCTCCAATTTAGTTTGTACTACACTTTCAAACGTAATTTGTTGTTGTCGAACAACTGTAGGCGTTAAAGGGTTAAACGGGTGGCGTGCTAAATTTTGATTAACTCTTAGTTCCTGAATTTACATTTCGAGGATCGATGAACAATTGGTCGTCGCTAAGTATCAAACCCCGAACGCTCGATGAAAGTCTCGTTTACTAAGTATTGAGCAATCTCGGAGCTGTCGATCGTATCCTTAAGGCTCCTCACAAAGCCAGAGAACGACACGCGTGCAATCGTGCAGTGTTTCTAGAACTTAGTTTGTACTGCACATTCAAAAGTAATTTGTTGTTGTCGAACAACTGTTGGAGTTAAAGGTTAAACATGTGGCGTTCTAAATTTTGAATAAACCTTTACTTCCTAACATTTGCATTTCGAGTATCGATGAACAATTGGTTGCCGAGAGGTATTGAACCCCGAAAGCCTGGTTGAAAGTCAAATTTACTAACCATTGAGCAATATCGAAGCTGTTGCTCGGATCCTTAAGACTCCTTGCAAAGCGATCGAACAACACGCGTGCATTCGTGTAATGTTCGTCGAATTTAGTTTGTCCTACGAATTCAAACATGATTTGTTGTTTGCAAATAACTGTATGAGTTAAATGGTCAAACATGTGGCGTTCTAAATTTTGAATAACCTTTTATTTCCTGAATTTGCATTTCGAGTATCGATGAACAACTGTTGTTCGCTGCAAAGCTATCCAACCCCGAACGCTCGGAAGAAAGTCACGTTTTACCAACCCTTGAGAAATCTCGGAGCTGTTGCTCGAATCCTTAAGGCTCCTCGCAAAGCGTACGAACAAAACGCGTGCAATCATTTAGTGTTCGTCGAATTTAGTTTCTACAAAATATTCAAACGTAATCTGTTGTTGTCGCACAACTGTAGTTAAAAGTTAAACATGTGACATGCTGAATTAGATTACCCTTAATTCCTGAATTAACATTTCGAAGTATCAATGAACATCTGTTGGTCGCCGTGAGGTATCCAATCCCGAACGCTCGACGAAAGTCACGTTTACTAAGTATTGCGCAATCTCGGAGCTGTCGCTCGTATCCTTAAGGCTCCTCACAAAGCCAGAGAATAACTTGCGTGCAATCGTGCAGTGTTCCTCGAATTTAGTTTGTACTACACATTCAAACGTAATTTGTTATTGTCGAACAACTGTAGGCGTTAAAGGGTTAAACGGGTGGCGTTCTAAATTTTGATTAACTCTTAGTTCCTGAATTTACATTTCGAGTATCGATGAACAATTGGTCGCCGCGAGGTATCGAACCCCGAAAGCCTGGATCAAAGTCAAATTTACTAACCATTGAGCAATGTCGAAGCTGTTGCTCGGATCCTTAAGACTCCTTGCAAATCGATCGAACAACACGCGTGCATTCGTGTAATGTTTGTCGAATTTAGTTTGTCCTACGAATTCAAACATGATTTGTTGTTTGCAAATAACTGTATGAGTTAAATGGTCAAACATGTGGCGTTCTAAATTTTGAATAACCTTTTACTTCCTGAATTTGCATTTCGAGTATCGATGAACAACTGTTCTTCGCCGTGAGGTATCCAATCCCGAACGCTCGACGAAAGTCACGTTTACTAAGTATTGCGCAATCTCGGAGCTGTCGCTCCTATCCTTAAGGCTCCTCACAAAGCCAGAGAATAACTTGCGTGCAATCGTGCAGTGTTCCTCGAATTTAGTTTGTACTACACTTTCACACGTAATTTGTTGTTGTCGAACAACTGTAGGCGTTAAAGGGTTAAACGGGTGGCGTGCTAAATTTTGATTAACTCTTAGTTCCTGAATTTACATTTCGAGTATCGATGAACAATTGGTCGTCGCTAAGTATCAAACCCCGAACGCTCCATGAAAGTCACGTTTACTAACTATTGAGCAATTTCGGAGCTGTTGCTCGGATCCTTAAGACTCCACGCAAAGCAAGCGAACAACACGCGTGCAATCGTGCAGTGTTCTTCCAATTGAGTTTGTACTACACATTAAAATGTAATTTGTTGTTGTCGCGCAACTGTAGTAGTTAAAATGTAAAACACTTGAGGAGCTAAATTAAATTACCCTTACTTCCTGAATTTACATTTCGAAGTACCTACCGATGAACATCTGTAGGTCGCCGTGAGGTATCCAATCCCGAACGCTCGACGAAAGTCACGTTTACTAAGTATTGAGCAATCTAGGAGCTGTCGCTCGTATCCTTAAGGCTCCTGACAAAGCCAGAGAACGACACGCGTGCAATCGTGCAGTGTTTCTCGAACTTAGTTTGTACTGCACATTCAAAAGTAATTTGTTGTTGTCGAACAACTGTTGGAGTTACAGGGTTAAACATGTGGCGTTCTAAATTTTGAATAACCTTTTACTTCGCAAATTTGCATTTCGAGTATCGATGAACAACTGTTGTTCGCTGCGAACTATCCAACCCCGAACGCTCGGAAGAAAGTCACGTTTACCAACCCTTGAGAAATCTCGAAGCTGTTGCTCGAATCCTTAAGGCTCCTCGCAAAGCGAGCGAACAGCACGCGTACAATCATGCGGTGTTCTTTGAATTTTAGTTTGTACTACACTTTCAAACGTAATTTGTTGTTGTCGAACAACTTTAGGAGTTAAAGGGTCATAAAAGTCACCTTTACTTACTATTAAGTAATCTCGGAGCTGTTGTTCGAATCCTTAAGGCTCCTCGCAAAGCGAGCGAACAACACGGCTGAAATAGTGTAATGTTCCTCGAATCTATTTTGTACCATACATTCAAACGTAATTTGTTTTGCCGAACAACTGTAGAAGTTAAAAGATGAAACATGTGACATGCTAAGTTTTGATTAACCCTTATTTCCTGAATTAACATTTCGAAGCATCGATGAGCATTTGTTGGTCGCCTCGAGGTATCCAACCCCGACCGTTCGGACGAAAGTTACGTTTACTAACCGTTGAGCAATCTCGTAGCTTGCCTGATCTTTAAGGCTCCTCGCAAAGCAATAGAACGACACGCGCGCAACAGTGCAGTGTTCTTACAATTTAGTTTGTACTACACATTCAATCGTAATTTGTTGTCGAACAACTGTAGTAGTTAAAGGGCCAAACATGTGGCGTTATAAATTTTGATTAACCCTTTACTTCCTGAATTTACGTTTCGAGTATCGATGAACAACTGTTGGTCATTGCAAGGTGTCCAACCCCGAACGGTCGGAAGAAAGTTACGTTTACCAACCATTGAGCAACCTCGGAGCTGTTGTTCAGATCGTTATAAGGCTCCACGCAAAGCGAGCGGACAATGTGCATGCAGTCGAGCAGCGTTCGTTGTCGAACAATTTTAGGAATTGAAGGGTTAAACATGTGAAGTGCTAAATTTTGATTAACCCTTACCTACTAGATTTACATTTCGAGTATCGATGAACAATTGTTGGTTGGCGCGAGGTATCGAACCTCGAACGCTCGGAAGAAAGTCACCTTTACTACTGAGCAATTTCGGAATTGTTCGAATTCTTAAGGCTTCTCGCAAAACGAGCGAACAGACCTGCAGTCGAATGTTCGTCGAATTTTGTTTGTACTGCACATTCAAACGTAATTTGTTGTTGTCGAACAACTGTAATTTTTTTATAGTTAAACGTGTGGCGTGCTAAATTTTGATAGCCCTTTACCTCCTGAATTTACATTTCAAATATCGAGGAACTATTGTTCGTGGAGAAGTATCCGATCCCAAACGCTTCATGAAAGTCACGTTTACTAGCCATTGAGCGATCTCGAAGCTTTTAGTCGAATCCTTAAAGGCTCATACGTAATTTGTTGTTGTCGAACAACAGTAGAAGTTTGAGGGTTAAGGCGGACCCAGTGGCAATTATAATTTCCCGAAGCTTACAAACGTGTCTTTTCAAACGCTCCTTATTTAACAATTTACTAAGCTTTGTTTCCAACTGCAATCCGACCACAAATTTATATTCTACTACTTATTTCCAATAATAGTGTCTGTATTTGCCATATTTTTCAATTACAATGTTGTAATCAATGTTTCGAATTAGTCTTATTAGTAAAATAATGAACGATGACACCGGCCATGTTTATACGGCACATTGTTAATTTTTCAGCAATTAAGTAACGAAAAATATACTGCTAAGTCTTTATTCTACACGAATGTTCGAGCATTTACTGCTTGAACATAAAGAAATGACTTCTCTTTAGAAAATTTTAAAGATATGATCTAACACACGTTTTGCTTATATAGTACAAATCTGCGCTAGAGTTAACAAATTAACATTCTCTACGGTTAGAGCTAAATTTGACTTCTATAATAGATACGGCTACGCCTCTTGTTTAATCGTGCTAGTTGAAATCTAGCATTATGGCTACTGGATCAGATTGCGAAAGTACTAAAGGTAGCAACTGCTGCGGAAATATGCAAAAATCGAGTCAAAGAAACACACGGAAGAGCACTGCTGAAATTATCGCCGGCACAACTAAGGAAGTCAAATCATGTCCTCTTGATGCTCATCAAATTTCGTTGGTTGTGAAAAGTTGGTGCCGCGACTTTGATGAAATGTACAAACTTACAACAGCGATATACACCAAACTATTTGAACTGGATCCTCGCATACGTGGTGTATTCACTGAGTCACCGTCTACTGCTGAGTACAACGATAATTCCGAAAAACATACACGTAAAATCAGTTCGCCTGCTCTAAAACATACAAACGTCGAATTGCACATCAGTCCATCTTGCGCAGCTGCATGTGCAAACAAACTGGACGCAAATACGCCGGATAGACTGTCTAGAGCTGGAAACAAAAGCTTACAACGAATGTCGTTGAAACTTGTTCAAGCACTTGATATGGTTGTTCGACATTTGCACGACTACAATCGTGTCGTCATCCCCATGTTGCAACAAATCGGTAGGTTTTTGAAGGCAGAAATAGCAATTTCACAATTATATATTTTAAATACCTAAATGCAGGCCATTAAATTGGAAGTGTTATTCGAGCGATGGCTTAGATTTTGGTTGACTCCCGCATGAATTAGTTCATTTCATACAATGGTCAACATGTAACAGGCCCGTTCCGGCCCCGTTACGAGTGTTTTCACGATCTCCGCACCAAAATCACATAGAGCCATGTTGGCACCTACATCTCAGCTACGACAAACAGTCTGCATGTGGTTCATTTTTATAAAAAAAGGGTCGTAAATTATACCGTATCTAATTGTGGTTCATTTTTATAAAAAAGTGTCGTAAATTATACCGTATTTAATTGTTGTTCATTTTTATAAAAAAGTGTGGTAAATTATACCGTATCTAATTGTGGTTCATTTTTATAAAAAGTGTCGTAAATTATACCGTATCTAATTGTGGTTCATTTTTATAAAAAAGTGTCGTAAATTATATTGTATCTAATTGTGGTTCATTTTTATAAAGAGTGTCGTAAATTACACCGTATCTAATTGTGGGTCAATTATAAAAAAGTGTTGTACATTATACCGTATATAATTGTGGTTCGCTTTATAAAAGTGTTGTACGTTGTACCATGCATTATCAATTGTTCGTTTTGTATTGCTTTGTTTGCCAAATGTCCCAGGGACAAGTGTTATAATTCGAACGAATTAAGGAAAACTAAGCTGTTTCAACTGATTTGCAGCACTGCGGATGAAGCCCGTACCGGTAGAAAATGGAAGCCCGCGGAACCTGAGGAGCCGCCATCACACGTTTAAATTTTGACGGTTATGACCGTCCTCGAATAGGAGGCCCCTTGCTGCACGTTCAAGTTAATAAGTTTATTAAGACAGAAATAAAAAATATTACGTCTACTTGGTTTTAGCTACGTGTTGAGCAATGGTCACGGGAAATCACCATTCAACCAACAACTTACTTTACACTTACGGCAGCTTTAGAGCTTACAAAAACGACGAATACTGGGTTAATTTGATGGCCCGCACCCGTCTAGGGCAGTATAATACGGGAATAACCGGAGCATGTTGGTAGAACATTTTGGGGACTACTGTTGGACAATAAAATCGCCCCGGACAACACCTGAACCTCGCTTGTAAAGTATAAAGACAACCGCTACTTACGCTAAGTTGGGTTGTCCAAGCAGAATCCGGACTGTTACTCTCCATATATTTATGACAGACCATATAAATGAATATATATGTATGTATATATGCGTGTGTGGGCCCCTTGGACGACTATTTCAGGTGAAATCGCCCCGTTTCCTTAGCTTCCCCCGTTGTAACATGCGACTGATACACATCCCGACCTTTTTCTTTATCCTCGTTGTTCCCCCATTCCTGAACCGGTGCATCCGACCACTCGTTTTGTTCATCGTGACTGTATAAATCCAGCGACGTGCGCCGACCCTCGTCCGAACCCCCGCTGATCCGCTGTAGTCACTCAAAGGTGCCTAAATCTCTGCTTCCAACCACTAGCGGGCACAGATAATTCGAGATTTTTCACTTTTTCTTTCAACTCCAGAATGGGCGAACCGCCCCTCATTGGATCCGGCTCGACGAGACATCTCCAAAATATACGGCGGGTCACGGTCCGCCCTGGAGGTTACGATAGCCGGGGTCATGGGCATGGTGGTAGGAAGTTGCGCCATGCAGCTGCGTCACCGTTATTACATACAAACATTTGCCACAGAGCCGCCACGAAACAGATCTATAGTGTTGAGCTCAGAACGTACGTCCATAACTGCCATATTTGCTGGCAGGGGAGGTAATATTCAGCCCAGGAATAAACTAAACAATTTCCAATATTAATAGAGGTGGAAACTAACAAACTCACAGCGAGGTGCTGACGCACGAGACTTTAAGAATTCTCCAATAACAAACAATGCATATGCACTCGGTTAAATCTTTTTTGTGGTGTAGTAATCGGTCCATGATACGCGGAGGATCGTTGCGTCATCTCAGTTTGTCAAACACTACTACAATTATAGATCTTATTGATGTTGTTCAGTATCACGTTTTCTCCGTTCAAGATCAGACTTTGGCGCAAACCCAACGTAAGGTTTGGTACATCCTGCCCAGATCGATCGAACTGTTGTTATGTAGTTTTCACGTTGTAATGTCCCCACAATTAGGAACTTTTGTGCTCCTATAATCGCATACCTATTGTATAAAAAGTTCGGGTCCCATCCTTATCGTAAATAAATGCCTGAGCGGATATGATACATTCTTAACTGCTACACTTTTTGTTTACGCTATCGCACATACTCTTAGCTACCACTTTTTCGCAAATTTCCAGTATCAATTTTTTGACCAAAAAATAACCAGTGCCCGTTTGAATGTGTTTATTTCATCATGCTGTCAGTGGACACCCAATAATTTTGACAAGTACATTTATTACAGCAAAATTAAATGTTAAACATTAAAAAATTATGAGTCCTTACCTCAAAATTTTACCCCAAATAAAAATGAACTGTGATTTAGTGTTAATAACTTCCTCCATGCGTTACGTATATATACCTCCTGTATTTAAGCCCCTTAACGCATAACCCCAGATATGTATAGGGATTTTTATAAAAATAAATAGTTGTATTGTGAATCGCAAGCTAAACGAGACGAATTTTGATAAATTGTTATAAATTATAACATATTGCGAAAAAAGTTTTTGAATATTTGGTGACCACGTTCGCAGCACTAGAAATGGAAAAACAATGATATGGACAATATTAAAAAAGTCGTAAAAATTTTGCCCAGACCTAAACTTTGTTTTCAAATTCTTAAGCGAAACCACGAAAAATATTCGTTCAATATCGAAAAATATTTCCGACTGCTGCTCATTTTTAAATAAGGAACAAAATTTTTTTGTTAGAAAAATTTATTCTTTTTATTTTTATAAGAATTTTTCAACTTATTCACAAAATAATGAAGCAATGATATATGGCATAGGAGCACACATTACTGCTGTTTGTTACCTATTCCAAAACTGAAACACAACGATACGTTAATAGATAAGAAATGGGGTTTTGCCCCCCCTCCCCTTCTAAGATGGGAGGGGGCAGGCTTACCCCCTCCCTGAGGTTGGGGCAGCCGTATCCCCCTCCCTGGAGGAGGGGTTGGGGCACTGGCTCACTGAGGAGGGGTTGGGGTACGGCCTCATTGAGGAGAGGGTTGGGGCATGGATCATTGAGGAGGGTTAAGGCATGTTGAGGAGAGGTTGGGTTTAACACTTCACTGATATGCTCGTACATCACAGTTTGGTTAAATTGTTCAGCTGTTGTCACCCTTGGCCTATATTCGTCATCGTCTGCAGAAAACTGCGGCAAGTTAACACGTGGACTACCGAAAAAGTGCGATGGCGTCTATGGCGGAACTATTATGTCAGACTCGGCATACACGAGTGGTCGAGAATTGACTATAGCTGCCACTTCCACCACGATCGTTTGCAGCTCGATCAAGGATACACATTTGAAGTCAAACGATTTTTTCAGAGAAGATTTGACAATTCCCACCATTCTCTCATAAAATCCCCCATCCATGGGGAGAGCTGAGTGATAAATTTCCATCGAATGGACTGCATGGTTGCAAAATCCTGGACTTCGGATCTACCAAAATTTGACGCCAGAGCTTTGTCAATGTAGCGTCAGCGGCAACGAATTGTTTTGCATTGTCCGAAACGATTAGTTGTGGTTTGCCAAACAGTGAACAAAATCTACGTAAACTCAGTAGGAATTGCTGAGCCGTTAGGCTATCCACTACGTCCAGGTGAACCGCGCGAGTTACAGCGCAGGTGAACAAGCAGATCCAGACCTTGACTGGTGGCTGTAGAGATTTCGGTTTAATCTGCAGTGGACCTACATAGTCTATTCCAACACATGTGAATGGTTGGCATCGATCCACTCGAAATTCTGGTAATGGTGGCATAGGATTTTCTCGAAAGCATCCGCCATGGACAATACGACATGTTAAACATGATTTTACCACGTTCTTTACTTGTGACCGCCCACACAATATCCAATACTTATATCAAACCTGAGAGAGCGTGTGGGATATTCCCGCATGAGAGAAGCGGCGATGTGCATCATCGATAACTAACCTAGTAAATTGGTTATTTTTTGGCAAAAGTTTGGGATGTTTTGCATCATACCCAACATCTGCAAACTGCAGGCGTCCTCCGCAGCGGATGAATCCATCGGAGTCGATGAATAACTGCAGTTGCTTGGTTTTTACTCGATTACTGGAAATCCCGGTGGTCCGAAAGACATCCGGAAAGCTGGACCGTTGAACGCGACGCTCCCAAAATGCCTGGGAACCCGACAATTCCTCAGCTGACAACGGTCCGTACAACCTTTCCTTTTGACGACAATTGATAATAAATCGATGTTCCCAGGATGTGACACGAAGTAATTTAATCAGACGAGAAAATCGGTCAAGTGAGAGGAATTCTACTTCGGAAGTAATGTCTTCATCGAGCATAGGAGTGTCTCCTAGTAAAGCAGTGTCATCAATGACTTGTAAACAAGTGGAGCCATCTATGCTTTCTGGCCAACCAGTGTCGCTAACGAGCCACGGGAGACCCTTCCACCAAAGTGGATTATCGACAATATCATCCGCAGTGCATCCTTGAGATGACACATTTGCTGGATTGCAATCAGTAGGGACATAACGATAGACGATTCCATCGTGGGATACTATCTCTTTGATTCCGTTCCGAACAAACGGTGTAGATGGCGACTGGTTCTGTATCCAATGTAATACACATTGGGAGTCCGACCATGCAACTTTCGTCGCGATAGGCATTTGTAACTGCATCTCAACGAATTCTAGGAGCCGTGTCCCAATTACCATCGCCATCAACTCCAATCTTGGTATTGACAACGATTTTACTGGAGCCACACGTGATTTAGCCAAAATGAGCTCACTGGAGGATGTGCCGTGTGTCGACATGCGAAGATATACAGCAGCCACATAAGCCTAGGCGGAGGCGTCGCAGAACACATGCAACTGGTATATCGTGTCTGAACCCAGTGGTGGACCAATGTATCGTGGGATCGCGCGTCTCGATATAGACTGCAAACTGGCAGAGCACGCCCTCCACAACGTGACAATTTCCACAGGCAGTTTATCGTCCCAACCATGTTACTCGACCCACAATCTCTGGATGAGAATTTTAGCAGCTACAGTTACTGATGCGAAATACCCGCACGGGTCAAATACACTCGCCAAACATCTAAGCACACTCGCTTCGTAGCAACCTTATTCGTATCAGCGTTGAAACACGAACAGGCCAACGTGTCCTCGATGGTATCCCAGGTGAGTCCGAGCACCTTTGTGACCTTGGATTTCCCACGATCCTTCGGATCCAAGGCTTCACGAACCACTTCACTATTGGTAAACCACTCTCTTAAGTTCATAGAAACGGCGCTGAATAAATGCTTAGCAGCAACATATAACGACTTCACCGATTCAGCCGTTGAAACCCCTGTGATGACATTGTCAACATAAATGTTGCCGAGAATCTGAGAAGCGGCCTCACTCTTGCTCTGTTGGAGGTGGTGCTGTATCACTGCCCCTAGCAAGAAGGGACTAGCTATGGCACCGGAAAATACCCGTCCGAACCGATACTCGACGATATTATCCTCAGTAAGCTGCCTCCAGGGATTTTTGATCCATAGAAACCGAGCCACGTCTCGTGAATCGGCATTTAGACTAACCTGCAGAAACGCCTTTTCTATGTCACTTACCAGCGCTATTGGTGACATACGAAATCTTATAAGCAACCCACATAGATCAAATAATATGACTGGTCCCCTATGCATACAATCGTTCAAACTGGGACTGGTCTTGTTGGCCTTTGCGGAAGCGTCATAGACAATCCTCATTTTCGTGGTAATTTTGCCTGGTGTGCAAACTGCATGGTGAGGGACGTAATGGATCCGGTACGAATGTTCTCCTTCTGGCACTCTTTCAATCACGCCGTTGGCCTCCTGATCCATCAAAATATTGTTGTATTTGTCAAACAATTCCATGTATGATGTAAGACACTTGAGATTGGACGATAGCCGATGCACGGCGAGAGCGCGATTGGTTGGCAAACTAGGGGCGTCCGACTTCATCGGCCAAGATACCGAGTACCGAGTGCCATCTGTGGTCACCGAACGGTTGAACATCTGAAGCGCTTCCTCGTCTTCGTTTGGTCGATTGTGGCTTTATTCCTATATCCTCCAAGCTCCAGAACTTTTCGATAAGTGCGGTTGCTTCCGTGACGGCTGTTAAATGCATGGTCGCAACGGAATTTTCATGTGACACACCCATTGATCTTGCCTTGCCAGAAGCTATGAATCCAAGCGACGACGACACAAACGTTAGTCCGTCTGCGCATTGTACCCTCTCCGTTCCCACGAATTCGAAGTAATAGTCAATACCTATTAGAATGTCGACAGGGACCATCCTAGGCTGGTTGACGATCGGTTCGGCCAATGTGAGTTGCCTCGCAACCGGATACCTGGTTTCATCCAGGGCAACTTTCTGAATTGGGCAAGATATTTCATTGATGACGTTGGCAGTAATGGTTTTTATTGAACCGTCAAGCACAATCACATCGAAATCTACTATTTCGTATTTGCTGATTCGACGCTGCGTCTGCGAAAATCCCGCAATGGGCATGTATTCCGTTCCGAGTGGTAGAGCACCGATCTCTTTCGCTACGCGTGCGGCAATACATGTCCGAGAACAGCCGGTATCAAACAAGAAACGAACGCTCGACATCTGCTAACGCTTTTTGTAGAACTACTTGCTCTCCGTGCGACAACAGGGATTTATTGACCTGCGCAACCGATGGTGAAGAGCTCTTTCCGTCAACGACCAATGTTGAGCCTGCCTTCGATTTTCCCTGCTCGCAACCAAACTTCGACATGTAAAGGCTCCTATGGTGACCAGTTTTCTTGCAGTAGAAACAAGTTGTTGCTTTTGGACAAGACTTAACCAAATGCCCGCTCCCGAGAAATGCTAGACACCGACCCGCAAGACGACTTCGGCGAGCTGCTACATTTGGAAATGCCGGGCATTGATCGCTTAACTGGGATTCTCCACAATATGAGCATCGAATACCCTTTGACTTATCAGCGCTGATTGTCAACAATGACGCCGAATTACCCGGCGAACTTATTTAATGGCGGCCATGCGACGACTGCTGGTGACTGCGATGTTGCTCTCGACTAGATGACTCACGATCACTACTCGCTTTGGGACCAAATGTGCGCTGACTAAACTCCCTTGCCCGGATTTCATCCTTCAAAAGCGCGCGCAGGCTGGTAAGTGTCCAGGTGGATGGCCCGTTTCTGCGATACAGCTTCATTTTCACAAACGTTGGTAGTTTACTTAATATTATCGGAGTGAACACCTGGCCGAAGGTATCCTCCTGTAAGCCAAGCGCAATAAGTCTGCGAATGCGGCGCTCGCAATCATCAAAGGTAGCCTGGAACTTGTTAACATCATGGGTAACAACAGGCAGCGCCAAGATTGCTTCAAAGAGCGCAAAGGTTGCGATCTGCTTATTGCCAAACCGTTCACTTAATACTTCCACTACCGTATTATAATATATAATATTATAATAATATATAATAATATTATAATATATATTATATATATCTGCAGTTTAACGATAACCATCGACGACCCGCAATGCATCCCCAGTCAAATAACCTCCCAAATATTTAAATTTATCTATGGTGGCCAAATCTGGATGCTCGTGTATAGTCGAAGAAAACCCATCCCAAAATTCCCCCATTTTAACGGATTTCCTCCAAATTTGCTTATTTCCAATTTAGGCAGTCGTACGGACGCACCTTGGAAGGAATTAGACGATGTATTCAAAGCTAAAGCACTGGGAGAAACGGGGGCTTGATGCTGGGAGGGGGCAGTAGTAAAACTAGTCAGCTTAGTTTTAAGTGTCGTAATGGCATGTAATATTGAGGCATCGATGTCTGAAGATTTCTCAATATCGTCTGCAATACCAGCTTCAGAGTCAAGAAGCTCTAATATACCCTCATTCAATGTTTCAAGTTTTGTGCGATAATCAATGATTTTTTGCAAGCTAATATGTGTAGTATCCGCTTCGGACGCCGCAGAAATTATGGGCAACGCGAGTGCTTTTTTGATCTCTTTCGTTACATTTGCTCTCACAGCGCCCCTTTGTTGTTGACGAATTGACAATTTGGATGTCATTTTTGGTAAAAAATATGGGGATCGAAACGGCTGTTTGCAAAAATTAAACGGATACCCTTAAATACGAAGGGGTGGTTGGCTGGCCCACCATGCAATCAAACCGATAATTAAAATTTGATGCTCTCAAATACTGAGATAAAAGTATGTATGCAAATAAATCGTGACAATCACACTTACCAAACGACTCAATGCGAGTGAATCATACGAAACGACAGACGAGAATAATAATCACTGGATCGCCAGGATCAAAGGACCATGAGAAAAATACTTTCTCCAGTAGCTGAATGCGATTGGTTTAAGTGTATCAATTCACGACGGCCTTGCGTGACTGCGAAATTTGTACTAATTTTGCACCAATAATTACAAATATTCAGTAATAATTTTATTGCAACGATAACAAAGACCGAAAATATAACAATTTCTTCAATTAATGCTTCGTTCACACTAAGATGCGAGCACTCACTGCACACGGTTACACGAGCACCGCAGTGCTCGTTACACTGCAGTTGTCGTTACATTGTAATGACAATGTTGTCAGTCGCTACAAGCTTCGTGCAACAGCTGACATTTTTGAACGATGCTTGTAGCGACTATATCAATTGATGTTACACTGCTTGTAGCAGCATTGTTTAAAGTTGCACGCGCAGTGTAACGACAACAAAGAATGCCGCACGATGGTGTAACGAAGAATAACATCTTTGCACTGCAGCTGGAACAGAAACGTAGTAGCTGCACGCCGGTATAACAACAATTGAGAACAACGCACGCCGCCTTTGATTGTTACATGAACCCAAACTGTCCAACACTGGGGGGGTAATAAGTAGCAGAATCTTTGCACTGTTAGTACTAAATAAAAGCAGCTGCACGGCAAGCACTGTTAAGATGAGCGCTGCGCGACGATAACGACGTCGCTGTTTTTAAAATATTTTCATTGTTCATGGCAATGCCTGAATATCGGATAAAACTCAGCAGTATCCATCTGTAAAAAAACGAACAAATACAGAGGTCAAACTCGACCCAAATAGAATCAGCTATTCAGGAATCATAAATTATAACAATGAAACATGCACGAACCGTCCATTCTGTTTAGTTTAGACTATGTTGTTGATGTAGAATATGTCGATGATCCAACAATTCAGCATACTGTACACCCAGTGTAAAAATTTCAATCGAATACTGTCTATCATCCTGAAGCTATAGTACCATTAGAAATACCTGGGCGATTTTGTCACAAACCCGGTTGTTAGCTGTCAAATTCATTTACTGTAGGGAATATTGGCTAGATACTGGGACTCTAGTTTAGTTATCCAGCATGTACTGGAAAATTTTTTATCACGTCATCGTAGCGGTTATCATATTATAACGGAAAGAACAAATTTGCGCTTGATTTTGGTCTAAAACTATACTCAAAATTTTTTCCATGAAATTTAAAAGAAATTTCTTTGATTTTTGCACCACTAGATAATTCTTTTAAAATTCAAAAGACTATTCCTTGAAATTTCAAAGATAATTCTTAATATGATGTCTTTAAAAATAGCTATTGAAATTTCTTTAATTTTAAAATAATAACTGGTTGTGCGAAATTCAAGGAAATGTCTGTTAAACTTTATGGTTGAAAGCGCAGAAACTGAAAAACCCTTGGTTGTATATTATGTGCAGCTGCTTAGTAATAATATATGATAAAAAGTAGCACATATTCGCCATTCCTTCATGAGCCATACCCGCTCTTACTTTTGGCGAAAATATAGGTCCTTTAAAAAGACCTTGTTAACATTCGGGTTCAAGCAATTTTCGCTTGACAATGGCAACTGCGCAGATGCTTTGATCTCCTGCTGCGTTATTTAGGAACTATACTTAAAGCAGTCGAATTGACTTGAAAAACACAAGTAGGACACACGGTGGCGCATTCTACGATGGGATACACTTTCTACACTATATACCCTATGCATTTAAAGTGGTCACTGTTCGATCGGCTACGACCCCTTTTACTGGTACACCCTACTGATTTGGAATAATGCGCACGAGAATTTTGCACCGGATAGTGTTACGTTCATTTACATGCCTGTAATGCCGAAAATTCACGTTTAAACGACTGTGCAAGATATTTTTCGTAGTCTGCTTTATTAACTTGGACTTGGATCTCAGTTGCTGAGCAGTTGTTTCAATAACTGTTGTTACCTCGAGAGCCTCCTAATCACGTCTCGTAAACATATATAGGTGGGCTGTTATTTTATTAAACAGGGGTACACGAAGGCAGAGAGCTAGAGAACTATAGAGCTACGGACTTTTTATTACATTGAACCGTGTCTGCATCTCGCGCAAAGCAAGTTCATTTATGCAATTTATATTTACATAATAGTTATAAACAATATTGCGTAATAGCAACTCGTTTCATTTCTTTTGTTTATCTGCTTACATTGCTACAGGGGCGCAGATCTATCTAATTGTAGACTTGGGGCGCAGATTTGCTTTTCTCGGTTTGCTGAACGTAACAATCTTTTAAATGTAATTCAGATGATTAAAAATATAAATGAATTACCGATTGGTTAAGAAGAGATGACGTAGGTAATTAACCATGACAACATGCATGTAATTTGTATTAGGTGGCATTGAACTCGGTTGCCGTGTGTAAACAAGAAGACGAACGTTGGTAATTTCGACAATAAAACATTAATAGTTAACTGAGCAAATCATTTAACGTGCAAAAGCTATATAGCAGATGACCTTAAACTACAACAATATTTTATTTGTGTAAATCAATGAAAGCGTTATATACTGTCTTTTCACCAACATCGAAACTAAAGTAAATGAAAACAACGAGTGACTCATTGATACATTCGTTACATAATGTTGTGAATATGAATTGATGGAGCGTTAGTACCTTAACACAGTAGAACAACAATTTGAATATTTTTATTACTTTAAAATGATTTATTGCCTAAAATGGTGTGTGCAGGAACGACTTCTCGAAATATCATTGTGTGAGAGCATATTTAATGTTGCATACGACAATATTCTATCGAAATGCTAGTTAGGACACAATTATTCCGTGCGTGTTACTGTGTTTGTGTCCTTTTTACTCTCGTACTAGAGGTGAGAGTTTCAACCGCAGGCCGGCACCTGATTACTATGTTACTAAAATGTTGCAAATCCGTGCCGTCCTCTATTTTGAATGGTCCGGGCCGTGCCAAAAAATCGGTTCGTTCTCACCTCTACTTCGTACTACAAGTATTTCAGTTGTAAATTTATGATTTCATGTGCCTATGTTAACAGAATAACGGAATACCATCAACAAAGCTGGATATACTATAATGTATACGCCGTTATGAAACTACATCCTAATGGATTGAATTTGACTTTATTTAGCATGCACGGAGCGCAATTTTGCATTCAGGATGAATTATGAGTTCAGAATTTGACAATTCTTTGACTTTTATTTACACATCGTTAAACTTTAGTGGAAAACCAAATTGTTATGAGCGAATTGAGTAAGCTGTCATATGTTAAGCGCCGGGGCGTTACCACGGGAGGTCTGAAGGGCTGTGTACCTGTTTGAAACAGTTTCTAAAGGCAAATTTATCATTGTTTAAACTGTACTATGTCTTATGTTTGATGCTGTGTTCGACAAATTTGGGGCAACTGATAATAGTTACATGCAATAGACAATAAAATTTGGTACCATAAAATCTTTGTAATAGTATACGCGGAATAGTTCATATTCTTATTCAATGAAATACGGGGGCGTCGCTGCGAAACTATAGCAAATGTATGTTCATTCTAGGACAATATACTTTAAAAATTTGAATGGTCACAAAATTGCCAGGTCACTAGTCATTGTACCAAATAATGCAGCGTTTACGTTATAAAGGACTCTCCATGTGAAAGCTTTGTCCACCCTCAGTGTCTTTGCCACCATCAAATATATGGTGTCCTTGACACCATGGTGTTTGTGATTGTATTTTCTGATAGTATACGTAGGTAGTGTAGCGTCGTTAATAGTATGGTGTAGACCACACCATAAAATTTATATGGTGTTATCTACACCATGCTGTTATTTACACGCCTTATATAATTTGTTTGTGGATGGTGTCCTAGACACCGTCAGTAATAAACAATAGATAAATTTAGCTACTATAAGTAAGTTGATGGTGTCTGGTACACTATTTGTTGCATTCTATAGTGTAGGTATATACCGTATACCACTGGATAGTGTGTCTAGACCATTGGGGGACAAAACTTTCACATGAGGTGTAACTTTATAACGTAAACGCCGCATAAAAATCACTTATCAGAAAACTATCTTATTTCGTTATTCATACCAAGGGCAAACCTCTTGCCACATATCTGATCTGCATTCGAAAATCAGTCCGAGTAATAGAAGTACTTACAACCAACCTTTATTTCACTTCATACTGTGGACGAGCAGAATTCCGCACAATCTTCATCAACGCGCAGCGCTCGTCTAGTTACTACTTGTAGTGCAGCTACTTTGATTTTAGTACTATCAGCGCAAAAATTCTACTACTCACTAGCGTTCAAAATTTAGGGTTCATGTAACAATCAAAGGCGGCGTGTGTTGTTCTCAAGTGTTGTTACACCGGCGTGCAGCTACTGCGGTTTCTGTTACATCTGCAGTGCAAAGATGTTATTCCTCCTTGCACCATCGTGCGGCATTCTTTGTTGTCGTTACGCTGGGCGTGCAACTTTAAACAATGTTGCTACAAGCAGTGTAACATCAATTGATATAGTCGCTACTAGCATTGTTCAGAAATGTTAGCTGTTGCACGAAGATTGTAGCGACTGACAACATTGTAATTACAATGTAACGATAACTGCAGTGTAACGAGCACTGCGGTTCTCGCGTAACCGTGTGCAGTGATTGCACGCATCTTAGTGTGAACGACGCATAACAAAATCACTTTTCAAACCAGCAAATTCTATATCACACTTTCTCCTCCTTTTCTCCAACCAATGCTTTTCCACCAAAAAAGATTGCATCCTCGCTACCTTGAACGTAACGATTATATGTACTAAGCTAATCTTCGAAATTTGAATATCTCCATATCGCCACAACAATCCTTCAACTTCTTGACAGCTTTTATTCTTTTATTTTCCATTTTACCTTAAATTAATAAAATATTCTCTTTTAAGTATTTTTGTTCCAATACACTTCACGGTTATCATTGATTTTAAGCTCGCCAGTAAATTCTCCCATCGTAAATATCACAACTGCGTTTGACAATTCTTTTGTAAAATCTATTGAAAGCTTTTTTGCCCATCTACTGGGTTGCTCAAATAATCACGATCGCTGCTATGATCCCGACTTAAATCTGCCGAAAATATTTGATATCCAGCAGTTGACCAAATTCCTACATCTGTTAACCCTAAATTATCATTTCGGTAATTCAAAGCCCTCAGTGTTTGATTATATAATCTCACGTAATTTCCTGCTTTACATGGTAAAGCAACATTACAAGGATAACGATCATCGTTCATGAAGACCGTGAACCTATCCATATCAGGTAATCCATAGTTGAATAAATTTTTCTCCCTGTTTCCAGTATACGCTTCCTGAGATATTCCCCATATGTGAATCCTTCTAGGTAGCTCACCATCAAATATGGTCCAATCTACATTTTGTAACCCTTTATTCACCGATAGCGTATGTATATTGAACCTTACACCAGGTATTGTCATTCCACTTGTTGATAATATTTTGTGTTGATGGTCTAATGCTTGTTTTGTTCATTTTGCTTTAGAAACGTAAAGTTTGAAATCGTTAATATGAATAGCTATAGGTTTTTTATATTTGTACTGCAAAATCAGATTCGGCGGGTTCTAACAAACTCAATTTCTAATCTCGACTTTGGAGGTAGATAAACAGGGTTTAAATTAGCGTCTACAATTAAAGGAAAACAAAGCTCGCATTTTTGGGATGCAATAACACGTGCACCGCTTGTAACTCCACCTCCATTTGAACTTATATCTTCAAATGCAAAAGAATCGTCCAGCTTAGAGATGCTTCCCGTCAAGTATTGTTTACGTCTTTCCTCGCTCATAAATAGCACACATAAGCCATAAACCATCCATGGGTAGTGCTTTTGGTTAAAGGTTATAAGTTCACCGTTAATTTTCATTTCTACAGAAGAAAAGAAACCATATCCAAACATATTGCACGGTATTATATTTACATCCGTACCAATAGTGGTACCATCGTTATTTACAATTTGCAAATCAATATAAACATAAATATCAGATAAATCTATTACATCAAACGCACTTTCACTAATTTTAAAAATTATCGTATCATCAGCATCCGCACTTGGTAATGTCGTTTCACAAGCGACCTCAATGAGCTGTGTGGACGATACCTTTGCTTGAGTGGGATATACATCTCCATCCCAATTCATTTTTTGCAGACTGCACGCTTTCGACGTTTTTGCGTTTTAATTTTCTTCTTTCCTTTAGTCTTTTTAAGGGTTTTCCGCTTTTTCCGCTTAATTGTTTTACGCTTTAGTTCATTCAACACCCCTCGTTGTAACTTTAGGGAATTAAAGCATAGCGGCAAGGCCATTTTTATTAAAAAGTTCAATTTCTTTAGTGTTTTAAGGCTTTTCACTCAAACCACAATCTTAGAATTATTTCATAATTTTCGAAGAATCTAACAGGTTTAAAATAATAATCTACAATTTCAAATTCAAGTGATCTAAACAGAAAGTTGTTCAATATTAATAAAGTTGTATTCTTAGAACAGTCGTCCGTAACAACATGAAGCAGTTGTTTACACTTCCCATTCACCGGTCGTTCCTTAACAAATGAACAAAGAATATATAGAGGTTTATTCTTCTCCAGATTCACGTTGGTTATAGAAATGTTTTCCCATTTTTCAGATGACTTACTTCTAGCTTTAATACATCTTGAATCTCTTTTGACAGCTTCATTTCAGCATCATCTACGCAATACACCTGAACACGATTACAGCATTCGTCAAATGTAAACTCAATTTTGGATGAAAATTGGTTCAAAATTGCTAAAAGTGTTGTTAACTCATAATACCCTTCCTCTATCGAAAATTGTTTCCATGCTCCATTATTAAAATATCTAATAATACTTTTCTCAATATTGATGTATTTTTTTGGCAACTGTGCCTGAAGAACCCGAACTCTCGTGGCACAAACGGGTGTAGCAAACTCAATTACAGGACTTGACAAATCACAGACAATAACAACCTCCATTTTGCAAATCATGGAAAATTACAATTCTTTTTAAGAATATTCTATATGATCAACAGACAAATGAAAATCATTAAATGTTTTAGATCCAGTGGTTACAACATTTCTTGTTCGAAATATAAGTGCTACCCCACAAGAGCCACAAAAATTGGAACAAATTTTGCTTAAAGGGTCACAGTCCGAAAAAAGTTTGTTCGAACAAAAAATATCGGTTCCTCACCTAACTCAGTGCGCAACAAACTAAACAAACTTACACAACCGCGGTTACGAACTCCATCTCCCGACTCTACAGCTGATAAGCTTAATAATATTAAAAAGAGCTAATACCTCCATCACCAGAACCACCATCACCACCTTGCATCCTCACACCACAACCATCAACATCAGATAAACAGCCAACTCCTCCACTTGTCGATAACCCGTCGTTGGCAGCGATTTTACAGGTTCCGCGAAGGAGCCTTCGTTTGTCATCACCGGACCAACAGTTACCGCGACGTAGTCCTAGAATTTTATTACAACGACGGACTCTTCCTACTTCACCACCAGACCAATCACCACCGAGAAGCGCAAGTCGACGGGTCTACTACCGACGACCACTTGGACGAAAGATGCCGCAGCCGAAGTTTTGAATGTAAGTAACGTTTTTGTGAGTCACGCCTCAGGCATAACTCTTAGCTATTTTTAGAAGCAGAAAGGTACAAAAACGGTAAGACAAAGACCAAAGGTAAGTGGTCTCCGTACGCTAGTTAATATATTCCATACTGCTGCTTTAAAAGGCAATTAAATCGTCGTGCCCTTATTAAACCAGGCGCATATATTGAACAAGAAACAAGATCAAGGCATTTGGGGACAAAGAAGAACTTTGCGCATCTCCAGCTTACAGACAAGCATATCAGTGTTTATGAGGAGGGGGCAATCCAACCCCCTGCTCGGTGAGCAATACCCCAACCCCCTCCTCCACGGAGGAGGAGGGGACAATCCAACCCACTCCCATCCGGGGAGGGGGAGGTACTGCTGCCCCAACCTCAGGGAGGGGGGTACGGCTGCCCCAACCTCAGGGAGGGGGTACGGCTGCCCCAACCTCAGGGAGGGGGTAAGCCTGCCCTCTCCCATCTGGGAGGGGGAGGGGACAAAACCCCCATTTCTTATCTACTTACGTTCACGCAACTCAGTTGCCTGGAAAGCTAAGACTCGCCACCAACTCTGATAATGGTCACCCACCCATATTCCTCAAGGATGCTTTTCCAAAGTTTGCAGCGGCACCTACGCCGATACAAAAAAGAAAATATATAAAATGCTATTTATAAAGGAGATATGAATACGGGTTATCAATTCAGGAAACTAAAGGTTATGATCACTTTTTGATATTTGACACCTCTAATACATATTCTCATGTGTTTTAACGTCGTTTAAGTTACTAATATACAATACGTCATAAAACATTACACGTTATAATAAAATGCTCTTTTATCACATGTCGGTAACACTTGCATTGCGGCGGAGCTTTGCAGTGCTAAATAGCGTGATTGAATTTAATCTTAATTTCACAATTCATTTTATTAACGACTTCCGCAGAGCGATTTGTTTATAACATTCGACGCTAAATATTTAGATCATAATTGGCTTACATAAGATAATTATAAAGAACAGAATAGACCCCGTAGCATGACCAACTAATACCGATATCGTATTGCTTCCGTGACGCATAAAATAAATGCACAATACCATCTCACAGCGATTGTATATATATGACATCGTACGGGGTACATTACACCCGTTACAGCAGTATAACACCATAGTGCAACCGTGGTAACAATGTTACGATGTAAGATATAAAATGAATATGTTTAATCATATAAAATTTTGGAAACAAGGTTTCAAAATCTAAGTTAATGCTCGCTACGTTTTCGAAATACGTTTTAATGCAAATGTCACTGTAACACAAGTATTTTTAACTATATTAGCCCCAAAACAAAAACATATGCCAACTGCTAATATATTAGCGTCATTAAGGGGCTTATGATGTTGAAAAGGTCAATACAAAAAATGGCAGCGGTTTGGCATTACTTGCGAGCTAGAGGGGTTTAAAACATATCAATCATGGGAACGTTTATTTACATTCTAGCCGTTGTATTGTACATTGTGCCATCTGAAATCTCTCCATATTCAAACAGAACAAATTTTCAAAGAAATACTGAAGACGCATTTACTGATATTATATTCGTACTGTAATAATAGAAACTTCTTACCGTCACACAGCTGTTGAGCCGCCAGCCGGCAGTTGAGCCGTTGGCCGGCAGTTGAGCCGTTGGCCGGCAGTTGAGCCGTTGGCCGGCAGTTGAGCCGTTGGCCGGCAGTTGAGCCGTTGGCCGGCAGTTGAGCCGTTGACCGGCAGTTGAGCCGTTGGCCGGCAGTTAAGCCGTTGGCCGGCAGATGAGTCGCCGGCCGGCAACTGAGCCGCCGGCCGGCCGTTGAGCCGCCGGTCGGCCGTTGAGCCGCCGGTCGGCCGTTGAGCCGCCGGTCGGCCGTTGAGCCGCCGGTCGGCCGTTGAGCCGCCGGTCGGCCGTTGAGCCGCCGGTCGGCCGTTGAGCCGCCGGTCGGCCGTTGAGCCGCCGGTCGGCCGTCCGTTGAGCCGCCGGTCGGCCGTTGAGCCGCCGGTCGGCCGTTGAGCCGCCGGCCAGCCGGAGCCGCCGGCCAGCCGTGAGCCGCCGGCCAGCCGTTAGCCGCCGCCAGCCGTGAGCCGCCGGCCGGCCGTGAGCCGCCGGCCGGCCGTGAGCCGCCGGCCGGCCGTGAGCCGCCGCGGCCGTAGCCGCCGGCCGGCCGTGAGCCGCCGGCCGGCCGTTGAGCCGCCGGCCGGCCGTTGAGCCGCCGGTCGGCCGTTGTGCCGCCGGCCGGCCGTTGAGCCGCCAGCCGGCCGTTGAGCCGCCAGCCGGCCGTTGAGGCGCCAGCCGGCCGTTGAGGCGCCGGCCAACCGTAAAACCAAGCCGCCGGCCTGATCGTTGAGCTACCATCGGCCGGCCCTTGAGCCATCGACCGGTCAACGATCCGATGACTCCCTGGAAGGCCTTTGAACTGTCGGCAGGCCCAGAACTTTATTCACGCTGGCATTTACTTAAAACTGTTACAGAGTCGTTATTCGCGCCTAATGAAAGTAATAGGCCTATATTAAAACCATACTGCAAATAACTCCAGGCAGCTTACATATAACTCGAGCGACTACACCAGACAAAACCCCTATTAACAACTCTTAGAACTATAAAAACTACCTCTTTCTCCCTAAACACTTTTCCCATTCTTTCTTAAACACTATAATACATTTAACAGTATGAACTCAACATCTGAAGTGTCTTTTCAACAATCACAATACTCACACCACATACATTCCACCCCCTACGAAACAACACATCTATTAATATCTTAACATTATCTAATTCGTACATCGTCAAAGTCACAAAGGAAACTATACTATACATAACACCTTACCTTATCATAAATCTTACCCCTGCTGCTCCAGTTGTGTGGCAGATTTAGTTCAAAGTTTCAGCGAATTTCAGTTCCTTTCCGATGACACACGTATCGTTTAACTCAGAGCAGATATTAAATTTATGTTCATGCTACCTTAAAGTTATTTCATACTTCTAGTACCTTTCACATATATCCATTGATACGTTAATATCCATCAGTGAAGCCAGGCTCTCAAATCTGTAACTAGATTGCAGGACACAGCTAAACTTTAACGATCGAGCTTTGCCCAACTAAACCTTTTTAATATTTTTGACATACTGAAACTGACTCAATGTCGTAAATTGAAACCGACATTGACCTGACGAGCATTGACCTGTTATATGCGAAAATCAGTAATAGGTTAAGCCAAACTAAGATCATTTATTTCACCTTTATTATTTTATTATTATTATCATTTACTTTATTACTTTATTATTATCTTTCATCAATTATTCCTGCTGTAAATTACGTATAATTAAACTAAAGTAATGCATCATTGAGATTAATTTGCGTGCACAGCTACACTCTCTTCGGAAGCTGGCACGCCAAATACAACAAATTATAAACACTAGCACGTCAGTTACTAGCTGCTTCTTAAATATCAACTCATACCACCATCTAATAATCACTCTCCACCATTACAAATATCAATCACCACCACCTACAATTTACTCACACCACCTACAAATTCGATGGTATCGCATGGTGGGACGACTTGGAGGGAATCTCCTCGAGAGTGGCCGTCTGAGGGAGGTGTCGAGATCTGAGAGATAACGAACCATGAGGTAGACCTGAAGATATATACGAGTAACATCACTTACCGAGATTCGGGGTAACGGGCACCCCATAACATCCCTTACCAAAATAAGTTTCATAAATAACAAACATACCAACCAACATAAAAAAGTAAAGTACCACATATGACATATTATACACAACACATAAGACTATCCTATCTAACACCTAAATCTAATTTTACACAAACTCCATAAGGTAATACTAATTCTCTATACTTATAACCAAACTACACCCTATATATAAACTCCAAAAAATACACATTATCCACTCTACCCCACCCCCCCCGCCCCCCCCCCCCCCCCCCCCGCGCCCCCCCCCCCCCTTTCTCCACAACTTTTACATGTGTCAAAAAAGGATGGTTGGCGGATCTTAAGTTTACTCTTGTATAACTTTGAGATGAATGTGACTAAATAAGAAACAAAAAACTAACGAATTCATGCCCGAATTTTCAAAATACAGCTTTTATTTTGTAGTATATCCAACCTAAAATTAGCAGTTAAGTTTTCCAGCCCTTAAAATGCAATTGGACATAGATATTTGTAAAATACGATTTGTCAGTTTTAAATATTGGAACAACCTGTACAAATACCAGATTTAAATAGTCTACAATGGGTTGTGTAATCTCAAAATAATTGCGGTTGTCGGGTGTTACTTTTAAGGGCCGGTTTCACGACAACTGACAAATCCGGAAGTCTGAAAATAACACAGAAACCTTTCAGAATTTGTTATACACAAACTATGATGTATGACACAAAAGTTACCCGGTATTCTTTATGCACATCAAACCCGTTGATTCAAATTTTGACTATTTTTTCTGTCCCAACCCTAAGCTTGAATTTATCTTTATCTCGATTTGAGTCAAAAATTAACTCATTTTGACTCAAAATTATGCAGCTTTACGTTATAAAACGCCCGCCATATTTCCACATTTCCATGTTTCCATGGACTTCTCACTGTGTGATCACGACCATACCGTGGTGCATGGTAGTCGGAAGGCTATACTATGCAGTACGAGTAATGGTGTTGCGGACACCGTGTACATTACACAATGGTGTCTTCGACACCCTATGTTTGAACAGTTTTTAACAAAGGGGGAAATTAGCTAAGTGAAAATTTCTGAGAATATAGTTCTGGTGTTCTCTACACTATATCGCGAACGGTGTTACACAGGCTGTACGTGGACAAAACTTCCACGTGGTGGGCAACTTATAACGTAAACGCCGCATTAACGCGTTATATTCTAGTAGGAGTTCAAATATTAACCAGAAAGGATTGAAAGAACAACTATTTATTGCGGCCATACAGAAGTCAAAACACGCAGGGAAATCTTACAATTGCAAATTAACATCACGACTCGGTTTTGTCAGCTATAAATCATATACCGAAGGAGCTAGGATATTCATGCGTGTGAAACTTAATTATGGTATTCGTATCGGCCAAAATCTTTTACCCACTACGCAGCACGTTAACGCATCTATTTTACACAGTTTTAGCACATCTTTATCGTGAAAAAGTAGCCATCCTCTGGCATTCGGTACCTATAATATATATAATTAGATTCTGCGCTTACACCGTTGGGTGGAATGACATTGCTTTTAAATTTTTATTAGACAGGCGACCGCAATAAATTGTTGAATTCGGGTACGGAAAATTCTTACGCATTTTGTTTCGCAGCCATATCTGAAATCTTGATATAAAATCCACGACACATGTCTATAACACACGATACGCAAACACCCCCTGCATCCGCCTTTAAAACCCGCCATCTTATATCTCATAGGTGTCCACAGAGTGTGCCTAAGCTATGATATATCTCTTCAAGTACTTTCCCCAATACTTCGGAAGTCGGCGTATGTTTTCTGGCTATTACAACTTGTGTGACAGTGGTATGAGCATTAAAACGTATTTCGAAATACGCGGCGAACATTTACTTAAAATTGTAAAACTTTGTTCCCGAAATTTTACATGAATGAAATGAAATATATGCATTTTACATCTTTCACCATATCATTGTTACTTTAAACACCTTTTGCAAAGTCACCTGATCCACTTTCCATTCAGGATTAAATAATGATCAAAAATATAATGACGAGGCGTTGGCCTTTAATATTGACACCAATTTGTTAGTATTGCCATCAAATAGTTCAATGCTAAATCATAATGCAATATAAAAGAGCAAAAAATCTCTATCTCCTTTGTATATTCAGTCCTTTTTCTACTCCGAGCCAGCAGAGCATAATATATCTCTCAAAGGTGGGGTCGACTCTTAAAAGAACTTCTCTGAGACAATAAACATTCTTAAAACAAGTCACGTACAGCACAATATTCTGGCAAAGCCAAGGACAATCGAGATTTCATGGGCTATATATAGTTCATTTGGCGGTTTGTATTTGTTCTCTCTAATATATGCTAGGAATCGCAAATTTTTATTTTGGAGATTGAAAATTGATCGTAACTTGTCATCGCAAGAACCGCACCAAGCAGAGCAGAGGGGCGTAGCCAGAACTTTCCGTACGGGTTGAACAGGATTTGCTAAATGGGGCTCAGTGTAATCCTACTTAGCGTACATATAAATTCACTTCGCTGAGGACGTGCCTGGATGCACGGGAAAGGGCGCACCCAGTATGCCTAACTCCCCGCCCCTTGGCCCGCGGACATGGTTCAAAAAGAGCCATCCTCGCCCGCCAACCGTCTGATTCCAAGTGGGAGGCCGTAGGCTAACCCAACTCCAGGACCCCGGGACCGCCCTGAGAATTTTGTACTTGAGCATGCATATACAGAGTGCGATGCTATACTGTGCAAAAACTATAACAAATCCTAGCTACCGCCGAGCCTATCTAGAAGTCATCCAATTAGCAATGCCGAATATAAATATATTTAGTAACATAAATAAACAATAGTTTTTTTGTTATCCATGAAACGAAATACAGCAAACATCGAGTTGAAATATAATGGGAAACGGATACGAAACGAAATGTCGATATTCACGTGTCTATTCTATTCACTAAAGTATTTGTGGAATTTTACCCGGCTTTGCAAACAAACATCTAAAACCGCGTTCTCAAAGTTTTCCTTGACTTAATGCGCTCTGTTCATGTAGTAAACCTTGTACCCCTTCGACTGAAATAATAAAAATAAATAGCCAACATGTAATCTCTGAAACTGATCGAATTGTACCTGTTAAAAAGGTATATCTCAAAGGACATTAACCATCGGTTTACAAAAAATTCAAAAATGTTGGGTAAAATGAGCCAGATTTAGCATAAAACGTAACATAGCCGCGTGTGTCCCTATAATTTGACATGTTTTATCCCGCAGTTATTACACAACGTCGAGCAAATTACCGGTAACGAGCGAATAATTACAAGCCGTGACAGCGATTCACACAGTAACCCATGTTCAACATATCAGAAACGTCCCAAGATTGTATCCAAACTTATCGGGCCCGTAGCCAGCGTCCGAATTTTGGAGGGGCAAGTGAAACATCTGGAGGGGCATAAGTTTTTATTGCTAAACAGCTCTGCAGTGCAGTTTCAAAGTGTTTACCATTTTTCCTAATAAAAATATTGATTCTGACTTTGGTTTAAATTCTTCACCCAAAAAATTCATTTCTGGTTCGAATCAGCTCGCTAAAAATACGTTTTAGAAGAAATGTTACAAACTTCAGCGAGTGCGTGGTTTTTAGTATGCTGTTTAAACAATGAGATTTCTCGAACGCTTTCGCAATTCATTAATAACACCTTGTGTGGAGATTAAATTGGTGTTGTTCTTTTCATAAGTCAAGACGACATGTTGTCATTTTCGGTCATGGCCCATACAACGTCGTACGTGTTAAAATTGGAGGGACGTTGAAAAAGTTGTAAAGTGAGTGGAGTATGAAAGTTACTGCCGCGCTAAGCAAGATATATAAATTTGGGAAGGCTTCTCGGTATTCACAGAACCAAGCTAGAAATGTTTCTAAATTGTTACGTTTGTCGAAGTTTTCCATGTTATCACAAAGTTTTGAATTAATCATAGCTTTGGCAACGGGAAGCTCATGCTTCAATAGGTTGTTGTTAAAAAGAGACCCGGCAGCAGTTTGTTCCATCAAAGTACTCAAGGATTCCAAGCGGCTATACTGGATAAACGACTGAGATACTGGAAGTAATCTGGTCAAGCTCTCCATTAATGTTGTATTTAGTTCCGAGAAGCGTTTGCAACATTCGGCGATGACAATGTCTATGACTTCATAGTATGTAGATATAAAATTTTGCTCATTTGTCTGACCCCAAGTTGATTCAGTTACGACATAATCAGCGAAATGAGTAGGCATCGTCCTTTGACGCTTTGAGGATGGTTCACATAAACGAACAATGTCTGTTTCCTTCACTTTTGACAAAATATCTTCAAATTTTTCCCCATTTCTTAGATTTTTCAATTTTGACATGGTCGCGGTGACAAGTTGGCAACCTGTGACAAGACTTGTTGATTTGGACTGCAGCATTCTGCCTGCTGGTTTGATCAAACTGAGGACTTCCATCATTACTTGCGCGCAAAAATAGAATTATTTTCCTGTATTTTAGTCAACAACCCGATTGCAATGCGATAGCTCCGTATTTTCAGAAGAAACTAATTCCTGTAGAACTGCCACAATCACCCCATAATTTTGAATTATATATTGATTTGGTAGTTTTGTAGTGTCCAATCCACCGCTGTTCTAATAATTGCGCCATTGCTGTTGTTTTGCGATTCCTGAATACACTCAAAACCTTTGGTCTCGAGAAGAATTTGCAGAGCAAACTGGATGTGTCGAAAAATACTCGTAATGCTGAAACTCTCTCGCAAACATGCACGATTATTAGGTGCAAATGATGGTTGAAGCAGTGAACATAAGGTATCTCACGCCCAGTCTTTTGGCATATTTTCTTCTGAACTCCTCCAACATTACCGGACATCACCGCTGCTCCATCAAAGGTTTGCGCCAATAGGTAGCGAAGATCTAAGTCATGAAGGGCTTCTAGTATCTTTTCAGTTATCGAGGATGCATCGAAATGTACGAGTTCGTAAACCCCCAAAAGCTTTTCTAGGGGAGCACCGTCTTTGTTGACAAAGCGAATAACTACCGTGAGAAGTTCTATCCCACTTTCGTCTCGCATTTCATCACACCTGATTGTGAACAAGCCCGTGTCCGACGACTTGATATCCTGTACAATGTGGTTGTAAAGTAAAGACGACATTATGGAGATCATTTCATTTTGGAATGTTTGTGACGTTTATTTTGCATTCTGAGGAAGCGTTTTAGAAATTTCTTTAAATTTTAAATCAGTTTTCATAGTGTATTCTACCATTTTCATGAAAATGTATATAAATTCGACACTGTTTGCCTAAAGTAAATAGAGCTGCTGTTGGCTAAGCACGGTAGGCTTAAGAAATTTATGACAGTCGCTGTCAAGTGTACAATTTGAAATACAATGTAAATATACAATGCATGAAATTTTTAGAATCTGCAGTTCCTTGTAAGTGGACAATTTGAATAAAAACCCATCTTTTAGGTTATGAGATATTTTCTGCAATACCCGACAATTTTACAGGCTCACGAATGATTTATCTGACCAGGGCTCCATTGTAAAATAGGCCCCTCGGTAGGTTTCAAAATCTAACATTGTGATCAAGTGCTTCCGTCTTCCAATTTAAACGTAGAATCTATTAATGCACTGAATGTGCAATGCACATCTCAAAATTGTAGAGAAAATGAAAAATGAAGTTATCAACATGCACCCAAACCATAACAGCGACCAGTACATAATGCATATGGCCCAAGTAGCCCTAATGATAACAGAACAAAATAACTTGTTATAGGACATCTAATCACATTACATTGTGATGGAATAACAGAACCGTATGAATTTGCCACGTCAATTAGCATGTGCTAACAAACTTTCCACTTTCCGAATCATTATTAATCGGAAACTAAATGAGAAATCACTAGTTTCAAATCTTAATCTATCGCGCATATGTCCAATACTTTAAAAGAGGCAGAAGCAACACATCAGTTATTGGTTTACGTGAAGTAGGTTACCTACCCAACAATAAAAAATTATCGAAAATGTTTTAATTTAATGTAAACTTAATATGATGTAGCGTATATGGCCTGGAATAAGCTTATCAACAGAACATCAAATTAAGGATTTACACTTACTTATATGACTGTCTATCGTATACCACTCACGATCTGCAAACGGTTTGCCTAACGTTCCATTCCCAATCATTAAAATAAATATCATTAAATGATATCTGCCTCAGATCGTGCCGGAAATGCGAACGTAGGAAACGCAACCAATGTTTAACTTTTTCTTGATTATATATTCTTTTTTATGTTTTTTCTCATCGAGAAATCGGAGACAGAAAAATTTTGGGGATCAGCGGGTCAAAGCCTCCCATAGGATCAACGGGTGGATCATTTTCCCCCGGCAAATTTAAGCAAAATCGGAGACAGAAAAATTTTGGGGATCAGCGGGTCAAAGCCTCCCATAGGGTCAACGGGTGGTCGGATCTTAAAAATTCCACCACGAATGAAATTTTCGACCCCGAAATCCCCCCTGGGCAAATTTTAAGCAAAATCGGAGACAAAAAATTTTAAGTATTTAAGGAAAGCCTTACGATATATTTAAGGAAAGCCCGTAACACTATCTAGCTATACCTATACTATACTGTTCGTGTATAGAGATATCTATCTAATATGTCTTATATGATCATATATGTATCTTACTTATTTGTATAAATGGTCTCCTTTGTTTAACTATCAGCAGTTCGGATAGAACAGAAAATATAGTTATCGGGTATAGCAACACATCTGTATAACAATGTACACAACATATAAAAAAGTCATTTGACGTTCTCACAGCGCTCAAATGTTAATGAAGAAATGTCTAAAAATAAAAGCAACAAAAAATTTCATACGGCATCAAAAGTTTAGTTCAATCTAAAAACGGAACTTTAAATTTTATATAATACTGAATGCCAAATATTGCTAATTTTAGACATCGGTCAATTGGAAGTCTTTTTTGTTTTGCGCAGGTCAGAATTCAACCGATAACAGAACGTTCACAATAGGTTGTAAACTGAAAGTTTTACTCTGTCAAACGATTCATCTGGGGGCATGGCAGCAATCTGGGGGGGGGGGGGCATCGCCCCCAATGCCCCCCCGTGGCTACGGGCTTGAATCTTATACATTAAAATTAACAGTAGTCAATTTCATTTACTGCTGAGCTGAATACGGGCCCCTAGACACCACTATCGAGTACCTGCTATAGTAAATAGCAGCTATATGGCTGCGATAAAATCACATTCTACAAACTTCATGTCCCACATTATCAGTTTAAAAAAGCTTTTCATAATTTCTGGAGGTATCTAATTTATATTTAAGGAGTAAATCACGTCAACTATGCTTCACGTGGATTGAACGCTGAATATTTTGATACAATGGTTATAGCAGCTCAGTTATCGATTATACATTTTATTACAAATGTCGGTCAACGTCATCGTGATATGAGTGATATCGACGATGTTACAACAGCGTGGAATTTGCTACTTTCCGATGTGATTTTAGAAACTAAGCACTACTACGAAGAGGCATTGAAAAAGCAAAATATTACAAGCTACAGTCTTTAAAATTTATTTATACCACTACTATGTCATAGTGAGACTTGGATATATTTTATTGGAATTGTTATACATTGCTGGAACTTCTACAATAAAAAGCTTTTTCCAAAAAAAGTGCCAAAAATGAAATTTTGCGAATAATGGTACAACTGAGTAAGGTAAAACGATCGTTCTATTGTACATTTAAATGGTACGAAGTGGTTATACGCAAATACGTATCTTGAATCAATTACAAGCACTCTATCAGTTACAGTTGTTGCATTGCACAATATATATAGCTATCCACCCATAGACCAATGTAACCCTGAGGGGCCAAAGTGTAATGCATGCCATGACTAACCATCACTAAGCCTAAACCTTCGCAGCTACGTCCTTATATATATGACACATAAACCAAGCTAAGCCAAAGCCGGGGGGGGCGGCTCTACGCTGTTCTATTTTGTAACGCTATAACATATTGGCCATCAGGGTTACCTGGGCTTGCCACATATACCGTAAATAAGTTGGAAAATTATTGCACTATAATAACGGAATTTCAAGGATCCGTATTAAAGCATCCCAAATTTGTACAAAATTACACATTACAATCAAGCTCCTGGGAATTAATGTAACAGCTTACAAGTGGTGATGTAAAGTAATGCAAATGACCTTTGCTTTAAATCTTAATCCGTACATGTAACAGCATGAATATCTAGTTTAGTATGAGGCCGAAGTCAAGCTGAGTATCTTACAGTTAATATCTTCAAAAAGAAAAGTTTAGTGGGGGGGTAGGATGACTGGCCCCGAGCTTGTTGTACGATTAGTATAAGGCATATATACGTGCTCGGCCTTAATTGTCAATATATTATTATAATAGCAGTACGGGCAATATGCGGTCAGTTTTAATATTTCACATTGCTACTCTTTATGCGACGGTCATATTTGATGACGTATAATTTTAGTGCAGTAGTTTTGAATCCCAAGAAGATGAGGTGCGCAACGTTGTACAGTTAAAAAGAACAGCTTACGATGAAAGGCACGTTGTGGCTATTTCCACCGTCCGACTTAGCCTTACGTTTAAAAGAAGGCTCATATAAGGACCTTAGCTTAGAGTAGTGATGTGGACCGGACGGCGATTGGCGGTCCGATCCGCGGTCCAGGGTTGGACCGGACTGGACCGCCGATACCGCGGACCGGACCGCTGAGGTTGCGGATAGGACCGGTCTAACAAGGCCGGACCGCTCGTGCTTAGCCGGACCGCACACTAAATCGATATTTTGCATTAAAATCCCGTGTCACTGTCAAAAATATGTCAACGCTTTAACTTATGATCACTCATCATACATTATTGGTGCTTTTATTTTTTCTACTTCAACTTCATTGTGTTGTTATGCTTTTTTATTTTTGCGTTGGCGGAGTTGGTGGCAGTTTTTGTTTTGTGCAAATTATGCGTATTCCGAAATATGAATAAAGACATACATGTTAGGCGAATCGCTTTTAATTTTTAATAACAACCTAACGTATCTTCACGTAAATTCCATTTCAGGCCTTAACCATGGTCCCTAATGGGGATATTTTGCATAACTTCCAACCGATTTCAGAAGTACTCGCGAAAATTTGTAAAGCTGCTTGAAATGAATCCTTTGCCTCAGCTTTAAAATCTTTGATATTTTACTAGTTTCAACGCTGGTTATAATATTGTTTTCATAATTCTTCTATATTGTATCTGCAACAGGTGTATCGAACTTTGACAAGTGGTGTTCAATGCTACAAGCCCACATATTGGAACTGGCCTGTATTGACGGTAATACAGGATCTCTTACGCAAAACAAACGGGTAACTGCCATGATGTAATGGTAATGCAAACCTATAGAAACGCTTTCTAGATATAGCTTATAAAACCAATGTTATACTGACGAAAGGGCATCGGTATTGCACACAAGTGCCCAAGTAGCTTCGCAGCATGATATATGCAGTTATTAAAAATTGTTGCTGATTTACTCCATTTTGTGGATGCATAGTAGACAACGCGCGACTTTGTGGAATTAATCTCGTTGAGATATTTATTGTACAATGCTATCATAGGTTTTTCACGTCAAAAAATGAACATTATCCTATTTTAGGCAAATCTGTATGTATCTTAATACAATAAAACTGCATAAAGTTCGTTTACAATGTCACGCGACACTGTACAAGATGGAACTGAAAGTGTTGACAAATCAGCATGTGATTTTGATCGTAAAAAATATCACCTTGTAGAGTACAAGTACTGTACTGGGCCAAATAACTGAAGAGCCGATGTTTAAATGTCAAATGCGGCGTTCACGTTATAATGTCCCCGCTGTTTAGAACTTTTATCCCGTTGTAGTCGCGACCATACCATATAGACGGTTAGGTTGACACCATAATGTAAATCTATTGTCGAGGGTGTACGACATACCCCTATCTACTACATTTTATCTTTTTATCTTTACAGTGTCGTACACACCCTTAGCTGCCAATAAACTATAACGGACACGTTTGCAGCTAATGCGGATTATAGTCAATTGTGGCGTGTGGACTTATTTAAATTCTCGATATTAGTATCTAGGCCATATGAACGGTGAAGAAATAATGGCGCACACTCTGAATAAAACTGCAAGAAGACATGGTGCGCTTGACACTATCGAGATGTGGCAATACCCCTAGTTCCAGCTACCTTTGAAAAAATTTATTAAAAGCATTGGGTATCCAAGACACCCTGTAGGCTACAGAGTGCCTGACACTGTGTGGTGTACATAGGTTATAAACGTTGGGGACATTATAACGTTAACGCCGCGTAACGTGCAAAAAATAGTTGTCTATATAACTTAATTTTAAATTACTATAATGATCTGTTCCATCAGTAGCGTTATGCTAGGGTAGTCTTTATACTTAATTTGTGATACTACTTTAACAAACCACGGCAGTCTCACGATTTCCCTTTAGTAATCAGCAAACATTTTGTGTTCTGCTGATTTTTGAAAAAAAGAATCTAGAATTTTTATATTCGGTGCTGGACCGGACCTGGGCGGTCCGGGGTCGGATCGGACCGAACTGGACCACTATGTAAGCCGGACCGGACCGGTAACGGTTACCGGACCGGTGCGGCCCGGTCCGCACCACTAGCTTCGAGTAAGGCTTAGTATTTGGAGGAAGCGGCCTGCATATACATGTAACTTACTCCCCTTAGCATGACCACGAACACCTGGATTCTTCGATGAATCTCGTTTTAGTGGCTAATGTATAGTTTCAAAGAATCCTGGTAATATTAGGTGCGCTCAATTGCTCACATCAGTTATAAGTCACCGGTTAAGGCGGGTTAAGTTAAACAGCTAAATTTAACATGTTTCGATTTGTTCATTGGAAACAAATCTTGATTAAAATGTATATTCCCGAATTCACTATAATTTTACAAAGTATCTTTTACCACCGTTTACCACACATATCGTGCGCTTGATGTACGCATCAATTGATAACGTAGGTTTCCAGAGATATTGTGCGCAAAAAGGATAAGATTTACCGCAAGCACATAGCGTACACGAAACTAAGATTCCCCCAAGATCCCTCGTGGTTACAGCTTTGCGCCTTCTTAAAAGTTTATCTTGTTACGAAAATATTTGTTACACGTCTTTTACATTCACCGAGCCTCAGGTTATTAATATGTTTAACGCTTTCCCTCATGAAGTAGTGTGCTCTTCATATATATAATATTGAACAAACTTTTGGTGCACCGGCGGATTGAACCTGAATGGTTTGCTTACCCTTGTGCATTTGCCAGTATTCCATCTAGGAGCCGTTGCTGGGTTCCTTAAAGAACCTCATAAAGCGTGCGAACAGCAAAGCGCCTACAAATGCACACTAAGTGATAAACTTATCTAGTGAACTGTTTAGCTGGAAGGAGTTTAAAAAATATCAAACTAAAAGGAATGATAAAAATATTAGCGTGTACATCGTATTTCTGAAATGGGTTTGTTGCGTTCCTATATTACCTAAACCTGTTTACCTATTTGAATGTACTATGTGGGCTTAACGCACGATCTCGTAAACATATTGTATATATTCCCAACAAGGTATATCGCTGTCTACAAATCCTTCTATGACCTTGATCCCGTCTCATTATATATCGTAATTATTGCCAGTATAGTTATACAATTATAGTAATACAAATGCAAAAAACATATTGTAAGCTGTTCGCATTGTTCACTATAACAAAAATTTGCTAACTCGCTCCGTTTCGGGTCGAATGTTTGTCTTGAATTTCACTAAATAAATAAAAATGTTACCGAGAATAGAATAAAGTAATATAGATGTATATCTATTCTGGTCGCTGATGTATATACATATGCATCGCTGCACTATGTGTAACAGCGCAACGTTTCGGGGAATTTTTAAAATACTTCTCTGTGGATCCCAAAATTAACTATCAGCTCCACCGCTGATAGCGTAAAACCATTAATCATGCAGGCGGTACCTAAGTGTGAGCGGGTTGTGTTGCCAAGTCCAGATTAAGAATTTGAGCCTACAGTTATTTGAAATGGACTTAAGATTCCGTGTCGCTATGAATTCACACCACCTAAAGGCGCGTTCACACGCTCAAACTATTTGCTCAAATTTTGATCAAATTTTAATCAAAATTTGACGGTAATTTTTAACGAACACTTGCGATATTTCAAAATTTGAGAACAAAATTTGAGTTCAAACTTTTTCTAATAATGAATCTTGTCGGGGATTGGCTACAGGAATATCCTTGAAAAGTTTGAACAGTGTTCACACATTCAAACTTACCAAAAATGCAAAAAAGAAGCCTTCAAACTTTGATCAAAATTTGGGCAAAAAGTTTGCGCGTGTGATCACGCCTTAAGTTAGTATACCCGTGGTGAAGGACTACCCGTGAGAACACTTTTCTACAGGCGAGTTTTAGCTATGTCGAAACAAATTTGACGGGAATACCAATTGCTCAAGGCCAAAGTGGATGGTGCAACCCGGATCGATAGACAACGCCGTTCTATCTGGATTGCTACGGTTCACAGATCCAGTTTTACACACCACGCAGGGAACACACGTCAGTAGTCGCATTCTAAAACAGCTTAAAAGGCATGCTAGAAGTAGTCACTAGGGTTATCAACTCAGTGAGTATTAGGCAACCAATAACCGATTTGTACCGAGCACAAGTCCCTATCTTGCAAATCTGAAAGGTTTGTGAAGAAACACACGCCAAATACTTTGGGACTGTCGAAAGGTCTGTTTTCACTATGTATCATGGTGAGTGGGAATGCAAAGAGGAATTATCGGCTGATTATGGGACGATTAGAGAAACGGAACAATAGCTATCGTGGGATATGAGGAGAGTACCTGACGAACTCCATTAGAGTTCGGGGTTTATGCGGAAGCCATACTCGAATGGCTGCAAACGATCATGGAGGCGACTTATCTGCTAGATAATTTAGTGACTGAGTATGATGAAACCGGACCCAAAGTCCCATTGACGTCGATTGAAAGAATATTTTACACAGTTATGGCAAATGCACTATTTAGAGACGCAGCCAGCAAACCCAGGTCAGAGGAGCTCCTGTACTTGAGATTATTGTGGCTACACAAACCCGCTCAGGTTGGCAGAGTAATCCCATTCAGGACATGAGCGAACCACCGAACTACAACCCGGACGTAACACTCACTGACGAGGGCGTATTGGAAAGCGAACTGAGCGAAGTGACAAGTGTGGCTAGTGACAACGAGTTTAACATGTCAGCGTTTGAGACAGTGGGCGTTAAATGCGGCGTTCACGTTATAATGTCCCCAATGTTTGGAACCTATGTACACCACACAGTCTCAGGCACACTGTTGATAACAGGGTGTCGTAGACACCCCATGTTTTTGTAGCTAGTTACGCGTATTACCGCTTCTCGACAGTGTCAGGCACACCGTGTCTTTTGGCAATTTTATTGACAGTGTTCGGAATTATTTGAGCAATGTTCATATGGGCTAGATACAAATATCGATAATTTAGAAAAACTGCACATCGCCGATGACTAATAAACCGCATTAGCCATAGACGGTGTCCGTTATAGTTAATTCATGCCAAATTGGTAGCTAAGGGTATGTACGACACTGTCAAGAAAAAATGTAGTGGCTAGGGTGTGTCGTACATCCTCGGCAATTGATATACAGTATGGGTGTCACCCTGACTGTCTATACGGTAGGGTCGCGACTACAGGGGGACAAAAGTTCCGAACAGCGGGAACACTATAACGCGAAAGCCGCAAAAGACACTGTTTCTGAGCTAAACATTGCCATCGAGGGCTGCCTCACTGAACCAGAAAGTCCTACAAACATCGGAGACCAGGGCAGATCGGAACCGACAGGGTCAGTACGATCCCCACCAACGCTATCAAACAAGTATGCAAGCTGCCATGTTGGGACAGGGAACCTTGTTTACAGAGCTAACAGTTTTCTTGCTGCTCCTTCACTTAGCGGGCCGAGCTAGTGCAATCGCTACGCCTTTTTCCGAAATGTTGCTCGGCTAGGGACTATGGTTAACCAACAAGTGGGTACGTCGATCACGCCGCAAGGGCTGATGATAACCGCTTCCCGCTCCACTTTACCGCCCATCATTTTGCAGTTATCTTTGGCCTGCCTACAACCTAGCCGACAGGCAACGGGATGTCGTGGTGTGTATACAGCCCTACAGGAACGCCATGCTTGGGACATTGTACTTTCCCAAACCTAATTGTTCTACCATGTCGGACTTATAACGGAAAATTCAACGGTAAGAAGGTGAAATGCGAAACACCTACCAAGGCGTTACTACATGGCCTTAATGCACGAATATCGCGGAGCGAACGTCTGTTTTTGCGAACAACCTGAGGTAAGAAAGATTTCTTGCCGGCCTAGCAGGCGCTGCCGTAGTAATAACGAGATTTTTAGGTGACAGTGTGGCTTTTACTAGTACGGTTCACCTTGAAGGTCTTAACAAACAAATTCTGGCCTTATCAAAGGAAATGCGAAATACCTATACCTATAGCGTGGCATATAGTAACGCTCGAGCGAGTATGGAGCTGACATATGCTAATAAGGAGCTCTACTCCTTCTTGCACCATGCAGTGCAGTACGTAATCAACATGATAGAGCAGGTACGGTGTCATGATACATAACAGAAGTCCATCGTGAGCTGGACAACCACATGTTTCGACTAAGCCTGCAATCTTCTGTCGACGCAGTCATGGCCGCCATGATGAGCAGGCAGCTGCCACCAAAACCGGTTGAGAGTACCAGGCTGAAAAACCTGTTTCAAAAAGATCCTCAGAGTACCCCGTTGAAACCCATTCTTCATAACCTCTGCCAAAAAACTCTCCTACGCGAATTAGTTCGTTAGGTCCAAGATTACTTGTATTCTATCGGCAAATTTTGCATCTATTTATGGATGCAGCTTTCTCGCCCGTTTACCGTGAACTAATTTGTAAAATGCGATATTACATAGTAGCCTCGCTATTTGTTCGTTGATTTACTTGTTATAGGATTTTTGACATTACCCTAGTCATAACCGAAAATCCACAAAAATTACGCATTTTAGAAATTTACGATCGGGTGAGACTACAGATTTTTGCTTCTTTTAATTTTAGTTGATTGTTTGATTACCTATATGATTCTAAACTTAACGTTTTCTCCCGCCTCTGTTGAGTATTAAATGAAATTAGAAGCAAAAACACGTAGTTATGATTATGAGAGTGGTCATTATATCTATTACGCTTTTAACACATTTGTTTTATTTTAGTGTTTTTAAATTATTTCTGCCCTTTTTAATGTTTCTTCTGTTAAAGTTAAACTCTCTTAAAAAGATAATTTTTGAAAATAATAGTTAAGTGCCTCATCTAATTAGTGACGCGCACGAAGGATTAACGAGATTCATACTAAACCTATCTACTATCTAATGGAACTACAGCAGCGGGAATGCGCACAGAAAAGTCAACGGGGAAAAAGACGCTGTTGAGCTTGTCTCGGAACAGAGACGAGTCTTATTTCAAAGCCATGAAATGTTACTGAACTATCATTACATTATTCCAAATCGCTAAATCTGGGCTAGCAATGAACTGAATTGAATTTTCTATTCGCGCATAATTGTGATATTTGCAGACGGTAAATTACGCTAAGGATGATTTAGTGTGATACTGTTATTACCAGCCACACCTATTCCCAGCAGTGCTACAACTGCTATCTAATTTTGACAAGGTGCTAGCATGGCCAGCCTTCTGGCACCATAATACTGATACTAAATAAGACCGGCGCCTGAAGCAGTTCAAATCAGTGGAAGCAATGGAAAAGCAGCAAAGCCCCCTGATTCAAGAACTCGACTACTACCAACGCAGCGACTAAGGAAGTGAGTAAACGCGATTGAATTCTATGTAAAATGTTATTTAGTATTACAGTGAGGAGTTGATGGCACCAATTGGCAACCATACATATGACGTTTGGTTAAATGTGTCTAAAACGATTTAGCGGGCCGAAGAAACTGCGAGGGTCGTAAGTCTAAAGCGTGCCACGACGCTCTTTCATACTAAGTCTAAGCCTTAGCTTAGGTCCTTATATGAGACACACTAAGCCTAAACCTAAGCGGGGGCTGTTCTATGATGTTATTTTTAATGATATAGTGTGGCACCTTTCATGTTACTTGGGCCAATTACTACAGAAGTAAAATTTGAATATGCACACAATAAATACGCGTATAATATAAAAGTCGAAACATGAGTTCCTGGTTTATATTACCTCCAGGAATAGTTTTAAAAACTTGCAATGAAACTAGGCAAGTTTATGCGTCAATATATTTAAGGTGATTCAACTAACCATCCTATCTTGTAATAACCGATATCGAATGACAAACCCTTCTTAGGGAAAAGTGCTAAATTCCATTGTTTTTTCGCTAACCGAAAATAGGCAAAATCAAATCCAGGTGCCAGAAATTACACCTAGTGCTCGAACAGAATTTTGGCGATTTTCAGTTTGCAGAAATTACGTTCTGTAATCCCTATTGTTTGCATTAGATTATTCCGTGTTCGCGAACAAATTTAATGAAGTGACGTCACAAGAAAATTAATCCTATAGTTAAACTCTTAGTGTTAGACTCGTATACACTATTAACTTGTTGGCCAAATAGGAAAATTATTTAACCAGTAATAGTCTGAACAAAATTAAAATATATTTGGAGGTAAAATTTAAGCTTGCACAAGCGTGTTTCCTTGTACTTCTCGGAGGTTCGGTATTATTTCCACACGCAAGCCATCGAAAATTACACGCAAAAGTTTTAGCTAAATTGGTTCACATACAGCCCTGTTACAAAAGAGCAACAAAATACCGGCTAATCATAGCCTAAACACTTTCTTTGACTCGTGGTCCCGCATAGGTAGTTATTTGTGAATCGTTGTATACGCAGCCTTATTTGCAACCTACAGAAAATTAAGCCTGATCCCTTGATAGGCTGCTAAATTATATAATTTGCAATATAGTAAACTTTCCTTATACTGACACTTTCTTTGTATTGACACTGCTAATTTAAACGTCGGAATCAAAGCTATTGTTGTAACTCAATCTGCCAGGGCATTACATACAGCCTGAACTAAGAAGAGTCATCTATGCTGCAAGTTACCGATTTCAAATCGATGCAGCGGTTGCCGCGCTATGAATAATTAATTACGATTTTTTAGCAGAGTGGTTTTTCCATACTAAGCAATGCATCAAAAATATTAACGATTTTTCGTAATTTTTAAAGTATGAACGTTAGTCCATATATATAAATTATATATCATTCGAACCGCAGTTATATATGTTCCAAAATATTGGAGCAAATCCAATTAATAGCAGATTTTCCTTATACTGACACGAAATTGACAGAAGGTAAAATTGTTATATTTTAAGGCATTAAACAGTATGGCGTTGCTTGTATACGATAACTTAGATTTCCGAACCCTTTACTTAAACCAAATTTACTGACGGCATTATTATATAGATAGAGACTGATAGTATATTTTCCTGGCCGCTGTTTTTGCTATAACCCTTTCGTATACTATTTTCCAAAGGGTATGTTACCGGTAGACGAAGTTTTGCGGAATTCTAAAATAGTCCCGTAAGGCCGACAGAAGTAAATTTCCCAGATTTATCACTCGTCTATCTCGGCCTAACTTTCTATCTAACTAATTGTGCAAATGGTTATGTAGATTCTGCAGGATCACCCAGGAATATCTTTAAGCAAGCCATCTAACTGTTCTATGAACAGTGCTTTAGGTATAAAAAGAAACACTGTTAGCCAGCATTTCGCTCAGGCTTCCGCCATTCTGGAACAGTTTGATTTATAACACAGACCCGATCTAATGTACAACGTAGACGAAACGGGAATACAAATTGTTTACGAACCTGGGAAGGTTTTCGCAGAAAAAGGATCTACTGTAAAATTCAGACAGTCACATCTGCAGAACGTGGATCAAATACTACGATTGTGTAGTGCTGCAGCGCCACTGGAATTTTTATTCCACCCATGGTTATTTTCAGTGCAAGAGGCTGCCACAAAATGCTGAATTTACCGACCGTTTTCCAAAAACGCCTTAGTGGTGTCGTCTTTATCTGGATGGATTGGTAAAGAGCTTTTTCTAAAATGGTTTCAGCATTTCATTGCGTGTCTACCACCGGGCAGGGATGAACCTGGCGCTCATACTTGACGGACATATTAGTCACAGATCGAACGAGCTGGCTATAGAGACAACGAGCCACAACTTAGAGCTCATGGAGCTACTGTCGCACACTTCTGTGTCTACAGCCACTGGATAAATCTATGTTCAACTCGTTTAAAAGATCTTGGTCTGAACGATGCAGACATGTCATGTTGCAAAACCCATGTCACGCGCAAATTTTGGAGAACTCTTCACACGTGCCTACAGACCAACAACTACATCTGAGAAAGCAAAGTCAGGATTTCGAAAAATTGAAATTTATCCGTTCGACCCAAATGCTGTAGACAGCGACGCGTTTCGGATTTCCGACAATGTAATCAACGAAGCCAACATTTCCGACTCGGCATCCGAAACGGAGTTCGGCCAGGGAATACACCTACAAATCTGGCGCCATCAACATCGTTTGCTTTGCGAGAAGACGCGGAACACGTTGTGGAAAATGTACAAGGATGCCTGGAACTGTGCCCATCTGCCAGTACTGAAATTACGTATATACGACATACGAAGACAACAGTTCACCAGTAATTGAAGGCACCGCCTGTGATCTGATTTGTGTTTCTCAATTAGACGGCGAACGTCAGTTTACTGAGCTAAGAAACTTAGTCGAAAGTTCGTTTCAGGAATCGCTTGAACTAGGCCCTTCCGAAGTTGAGTCTTCCATACAATCGCAGGTTTTCACGGGAGGACAAACACCAAGTGTTGTGTCGCATACAGCAACATTATGTCCCAAAAACGCTTGTGAAAACAAAGAGATAGCACTAAGTATTTTCTTCCAGATTCTCTTGACACCCTTACGAACCGATGCATCAGATGCTCAAAAAACCCTGAATCGTATGAGGCGGGTAAAAGCGCATTTAAATCCATCTAAAATGCAGTCTAATACGGAGCAATGTAGCACGTCCTGGGAACAAGCATCTGATGTAAGTCCATCAAAAAAGGTGCGTCTCCATCTAAATAGGGACGCAAACGTTGGAAGTGTCCGCAATGTGGGGTTGACTATAATAATAATAATGGCACTGGATTGGAGTGGCTCCAATGCATGGATTGTAAGACCTGGGAACAAGAGACTTGTGAAGGCAAAAGGATTTTGCAATGAGCTTTTTTGATAATTTCAATTAGATAAGAACGATTGCATTTTATATTTCCTAGTTAAACGTTTTATGTTACAATTTGATTATTGCAAGGAATTCTCAATGTCGCGGCATTGACATAGCAAAGCTTAATATTTTAATATATTTAAGCAATTTTTTCACGAAACATTTCAGCATATCGCTAAACAAAATAGCATATAGCTCATTCGCATAACTTTCAGCATATCGTTGTCATTTTTTGTCGCAAGCACATATCACCTCAGTAGTTACCGGTGATTAAGGCAAAATGTGGGACAACATGTGATAACATGAGTATGATTTCTGTGTTATTCAGCAGTTCTTTGTTGTATCACCCACCCATTTAAATGGACTGAAAACTTGCGTTAACCAAACAGCACAAATGATTCCGTCGTTTGATAGTGTACTGAGGTCAACTGTTCAGGTAAAGTACAACTTATGCATATGTGCTCTATCTAATATTAGTAGTTTTTAACAGTGCAAAATTAAATACAGGGTGACTAATTGCTGCATACACCGTGTCAATACAAGGTGAGGGAGTCAATACCAAGATTTGCATGTGTCAATACAAGGCAACTTCGGCTACATGTGTTTTAACTAAAGTGTCAGTCCAAGGAAAGTTTACTATAATTTATATAAACTTTCATCATTTTCTTAGTTTATTTTGCCAATTTTCAGTAAAACATCGGTATATTGACTTCTAATTTTGAACACTTTACGTCGCATCAATTAATGTAGTACCTGTCGCAATCTATACTAATTTTAATACTTCCATGAAATGAAAACATTTAGTTAAAGTAAGTTTCTACAATCAAAAAGAACCAGCAATAATTTTTACTCGAAATTTCTAGTCATCTTACAAAACGACACCTTCATATGCCATGAATGACAATTTTAGACCGGTTCATGACTTGTATACAGATTTTACTTGGTTTAATACATATTAGGTTGTAAATATAAAAAGTGGTTCTCATGAACTAATATTACTTGAACACCGGTGTCACATTCTCCTATTTCTGATTTTCCCACAGCTTAACACAGCTTTGCACTGATAGTTGTGCAAGTAGTAACAAATTTATAATCATACCATCCAAAATCGTTACCAGCACATCAGAAAGAATACTTTAAAAAATCAAAACCAAGTACCAGAAATTATAATTAGTGCTCGAACAGAATTTTGGCGATTTTCAGTTTGCAGAAATTCCGTTCTATAATCCCTATTGTTTGCATTAGATTATTCAATGTTCGCGAACAAATTTAATGAAGTGACGTCACAAGCAAATTAATCGTATAGTTAAACTCTTAGTGTTAGACTGGTATACACTATTAACTTTTTGGTCAAATCGGAAAATTATTTAATTAGTAATAGTCTGAACAAAATTCATATATATTTGGAAGTAAAAGTTAAGTTTCCACAAGCGTGTGTTTCCTTGTGCTTCTCGGAGGTTCGATATTATTTCCACACGCAAGCCATCGAAAATTACACGCAAAAGTTTTAGCTAAATTGGTTCATATATAGCCCAGTTGCAAAAGAGCAACAAAATACAGGCTAATCATAGCCTAAATACTTTCTTTGACTTGTGGTCCCGCATAGGCAGAGTTATTTGTGAATCGTTGTATACGCAGACGCGCAGCCTTATTTACAACCTACAGAAAATTAAGCCTGATCCCTTGATCGCCTGCTAAATTATGAAATTTGCAATAATTTATATAAACTTTCATCATTTTCTTAGTTTATTTTTTTAATTTTCAGTAAAACATCAGTATTTTGACTTCTAATTTTGAGCACCTTACGTTGCATCATTTAGTGTAGTACCCGTCGCAATTTATACTAATTTTAATATTTCCATGAAATGAAAACATTTCGTTAAAGTAAGTTGCGTCAATCAACAAGAACCAGTAATAATTTTTACTCGAAATTTCTAGTCATCTTACAAAACGACACCTTCATATGCCATGAATGATAATTTTAGACCGGTTCATGACTTGTATACAGATTTTACTTGGTTTAATACATATTAGGTTGTATTCTCATAAACTAATATTACCTGAACACCGGTGTCACATTCTCCTATTTGTGATTTTCCCACAGCAACACAGCTTTACACTGATAGTTGTGCACGTGGTAACAAATTTATAATCATGCCATCCAAAATCGTTACCAGAAAATCAAAAAGAATACTTTATAATCTGTACAGTTTCTGAATAACCGGAAATATATAATAGTCTTTAGTTAGTTCAGCCATTTTATATAGTATATTTACACTTCGTAGTCATACTTATTTTTGTATCTTTATTGTACATATATGTTTATAATTCAAACTCAATAGTACATATATATGCTAACAGTGTACTTCTATGAAGTGAAAACGTTTGGTTTTGTTAAGTAAAGAATCTTGATTTTTACTGAATATTTCTAATTTACTTAGAAAAATGGCACGTCATGTTATACCGTCAGTAAGCTGATAGTCACTTTTGTAACTGTTTGGTGACATATATATTTAATTTGGTTTATTAAATATTAAGCTTTTCAATATAAAGAGGTTCTCACAAGCCAGTGCTAGCCAAACAGTGTTCGGATTAATGAAATATATATATTTTCCAATCGCATACTTAGTTTTGGAGCTTAAAAACCGTTAACGTTATTGGGGTTCATGCTCATGAAGCGCGACTCAAGCTACTGCTCGGATAGCTTCAATTGTGCAGTGCAGATAACTTCAATTGAGAATGTATTGTACAGTGATCACTATTACTCAAAAGCGGTCCATCTACCAGAGATCCGATATCTCATACATTGTTTGTTGAAACAAGATCCAAAGTATTGTCAGGATTAAATTGAGTGGGAAAGTTAACGTGCTGATATAGGCCGCAGTCTACAATCGTATCAAGAAAATCAGGATCGGCGGCTTCGCCATGTGGATCAGTCCTATCCATATTCAGATAATTAACGCGACGTTTACGTTATAAAACGCCCGCCATGTGGAAGATTTGTCACTGTGTGATCACGACCATACCATAGTGCATGGTAGTCGGAAAGCTATAGGCACTATTCAGCACAAGTAATGGTGTCGCGGATACCGTGTGCATTACACTATGGCGTCCTGGACACCCTATATTTGAACAGTAGTTTAAAAAATGCGGGAAAATTAGCTAAGTTAAATTTGAAAATATTTACGCTATTTCATTGTATCCCGTAAACCATGCCGTTTAAAGCTTGCGTAGGAAGCGCGTGGACAAAGCTTGCATTGTATAAACTGCCTACAACGGAAAAACAAGGCGTCCTGCCAAAGGACTTTCATCACCGCTACCCATAACGTTACGGTGTCCATGACACCAGACATAAATGCTGATGGTGTCCGAAACACCAAATAAAACTGCTTAGTGTTGTTGTTCTGTACATTACATCGTGTTACGCAGACTGTACCTGGACAATACTTCGTCATGGCGGGCAACTAATAACGTAAACACAGCATAAAATCAATACAAAAATTTTGACACTGGCATCGCCACAAATGATTAATCAACTTGTGATTATTCTCCGTTAAACTTATAGGGGATTTGTATATATTCCCAAGTACCGTAGGTAGTAGACTTTGTAATATTTAATAATTCCCAGCTACCCTGTTGGTAGTTGGGCCTTACAATATTTAATTACGATAAATATGGTGACACTCATAACTCAACAATGACTAGTTGATTCGGTGTCGGTCAGGGCTCAAAATTTTTGGCTTGATGCGAACTGGTGCGGTTTTTAGACTTACCTTCTTGACTCCACATATGAACCTAGTGTCACGTGCTGATAGCAATCTACAATCGTATAGGCGATCGTATCAGTAAAATCACGGTCGGCGGTTCCGCCATATGGTACTGTCCAATCTACATTCGGATAATTGAAATATCCTATAATACAATAGTTTCGACCCTGGCATTGCCACAAATGATTAATCAACTCTTGGTTATTCTCCGTTGAACTTATAGCGGATCTGTATTCTCAACTACCAGCGGATTTGTATCCTCAACTACCGTAGCTTAGGTAGTGGGTCTTGTAATATTTAATTATTCTCAGCTACCGTGTTGGTAGTTGGGCCTTATCCGACCTTCACGTTATAATGTCCCAAACGTTTGGAATATATATACACCACAGTGTCAAGCAGACTGTCATAGACACCCCCATGTTTTTTATAAATGTTTTACCAAATGTAACTAGCTAGAGGTATTGCCACTTCTCGACAGTGTCAAGCACACCATGTCTGCTTCTAGTTTTATTGACAGTGTGCGGCATTATTTCATCAACGTTCATATGGCTTAGATACAAACATCGAGAATTAAAAAACTACACAGCACAGTTGACTAATAAACCGCATTAGCTATAGACAGTGTCCGTTAAAGTTAATTCGCGGCAAATTGGTAGCTAAGAGAGTGTACGACACCCGCGAAAATTGATTTACAGTATGGGTATACCGACTTTTTATACGCTAGGGTTGCGACTACAGGAGAACAAAAGTTCAACCAGCGGGGACATTATAACATGAACGGTGCAGTACAATATTTAATGACAATAAATACGATGACACTCTTAAAGTTACAACAGCTGATCGGATCGATTCGATGAGGGTTCAAAATTTTTATCTTGACACGCGAACTGCTGCGGTTTTGAGACTTAAATTCCTGGCTCCATATCAGCACCTATTTTCACTGAAAGCCCTATTTTCAAGTTTTTACGATATAAAACTTGTAAATTTGATAATTTTCATTTCAGCTCGGTCAATCCTGTATACATTCACATGTAGTTTCCATATATATAGGGAATCTTTGTTTCTTTCTCCATGGTTGCCAAGCGGAGATCGAACAACCGATCTTTTCAGGCCTAACTTTCGAAATATTTGGATTTCATCAAGCATATATACTTGTTTCTTCCACTTAAAAATTTATTGCCCCACGTTTTGATACCCATCTTTTCGAGACACAGCAGCATCAATTAATTTACGTTATAAAAAACAAGTAACTCTATCGATATTGCAGAGTGTAGTGAGGCTTATGCCTTTTGCGTGCACAGCTAATCAGCTGTCAATAGCATACGTCGATATGCTATGTGGATATTAGACAATACTGCACAAGTTAAAACAAAACAAACACCTACAATGACTTTCCCATGTCCGAAAACTCCTAAGCGCAAGCTATCAACCTCCGAGGACGCCACAATAAAATTAGGAATTTCGAGTCGAGGATCCATGGGGACGCTATACCCCCGTAAACCAACACCAGCACAATGAGTTTGCCATGCCCGAAAACACCCAAGTGAAATGTTTCAGCCGCCCAGGAAGACAGAAAAAATTTTCGAATTTTGGGTCGAGGAACCACGAGGGTGCCATACTCCCGGTACCCATGGAAGTGAAATACCACGCTATGGAGTTCTCGATATACTAAGCCTAAGCTAAGGTTCCCATATGAGCCATGTACTAAGCCTAAGTCGGGGGCTGCCCCCTGAACCCCCCGCTCTAAGCTGTTTCTAACGTTTTAACGTCCGCCCCTAAAGGTGACATTGGCCGAACCATGGTCGCAGAGCAAAACAAACACCAGCAATGAGTTTCCGAAGCTGGAAAACCCTCAAATGAACTTTTTAGTCGCCAAGAACAAATTTTCGAAACAATGGGAACGCCATACCCTCGTACCTCAAACCCCATAACTCCAGAACCGGAGATAAAACAAAAAAAGAGACATCAACATTTATCACCAAAGAAAAAAGTTAAGACAAAAATAACCTTGCTTCCGTGAAGAAAACCTATCGCATGATGCATTAGATGTAACCAGTTCACAAAAATGGCTTAAATGGCTTATAAACGATAGCTGTACGAAAACAGTCTGCTTAGGAGATTAGATATATTCGGCAAGGAGGTAGGGAGCACAATCAAATTTCCTCAATTTCTGGTAAATAGTTCCCCAATTTTTGGCAATTTTCCTCCATTTTGCCAATTATCGCACATTCCTGTTAAGAATTCACCCGACGACCAAATCGGTCTGCTTTCATAGCCGAAGCCAAAAGTAGTAAAATACACAGCCAGGAAACTCTGTTATATTTCTTCCTGCAAATCATTTGAACACCATTTCCTGTACACTTAAAAGACTTATTCGGTGTTTTTGTTTCAATTAATTTCTTAAAATTTTACTATATTTTCGAATGCCAAAAGGTAAAATTTTGATCTCACTATGATGACTGTTTGTTTCGACAGACTTCCGCACTCATAATGGCAAATATGGGGGCCAGAGCGCCTGCATAACCATTTTCGGGTGAGTGACCTTTCTACGGTGTTAGCATTCGGGCAAACCCTTGCGGAATACTGAATTGTGTTTTACTGACTTCTGGGAAAATGTCTTTTACTTCCTTAACGTGAATTAATTATTGATGCTGATTTTTCAAATTGAATAATTTTAAGTTCTTAGCTCTAATTAACATATATATATGGCAGGTTGATGGTGTCTGTGATGACGAAGTAAGTATATACACCCTAAGAAGAAATTCCGTCACGCGAAATCTTGCTGCCACGTGGTGCCGCCTTTTAGTATTAGCCAGCTGGAAACAAACTAGTCACCAGAGCCTTCAGCATAAGCCACGATTTGAGAATCAAAAATAGCACTGTTCGTTGCCGCTACTGCAAACTCTTGCTATATTAACGTTCTTATTCGTTTACCAGATAAAATTGCTATGTTTAAACCAACTTGCATTTTCCATACCATAATTTATTCAGGTACACACTGTGAGTCAAAAAATGATAATATGTACAACAAAGTAGCGTTAGGCACCGGCCGGATTTCGGTTGGCCGGCTGTCCATAAAATTTTGCAATTTGGATTGGTAGTCGGCCGCAAAAACGACCAGACAGGCTTTTTTGCTACTGTCCAAGAGTACGGCCGGCGGGCTTTCGAAGATTGTTGCAAAAATTTTGTCATATTTATTCGAAATCTAATTTTTCCGTGCTGATTATGCACAAAATTGTTTTCATACACTACGCTGATATGTGTAAAACCACCATACTCTTCACGCTGTAACAACGAAGCGTTAATCGGCCAAAGTGACACTGACGGGCGTAAATAGAATGCAGGCCTATGCCAAGCAGTCTCGAACGCAGCTTGAATTTTAGAACGAAGCCTATGGCGATCTCTGAAGCTTACAGAACAAGTGCAAATCAGATATTGCTTTACGCTACTTTTGCATAAATGTGATTAGACCAGACTTCTTCAGTTTGTAGGCGGACTCCAGCGATCACGTTCAAAAGCATTCAGACACATTTTGTGGTTTATACCACTGACGACGATACTTAAATACACGCAAAATAGGTTCCTATGAATTTAAAAGAAGCTTCTTTGAGTATTGCACCATCAGATATTCCTTAATTCAAAGGATTATTGTTTGAAATTTCAGATAATTCATATTAATTTTAGAAACTTCAAGCAATAGTTCTTTGAGCTTTAAAACAATATCCAGTGTGGCAAAAATAAAAGAAGCCTAAATTCCAGGGAAAGTTTTATTGCATGAAAATCGTACCATCTATTTTTGCACACCATTCGAACCTTGACGATCTTGACACTGACGGGCGTAAATAGAATGCAGGCCTATGCCAAGCAGTCTCGAACGCAGCTTGAATTTTAGAACGAAGCCTATGGCGATCTCTGAAGCTTACAGAACAAGTGCAAATCAGATATTGCTTTACGCTACTTTTGCATAAATGTGATTAGACCAGACTTCTTCAGTTTGTAGGCGGACTCCAGCGATCACGTTCAAAAGCATTCAGACACATTTTGTGGTTTATACCACTGACGACGATACTTAAATACACGCAAAATAGGTTCCTATGAATTTAAAAGAAGCTTCTTTGAGTATTGCACCATCAGATATTCCTTAATTCAAAGGATTATTGTTTGAAATTTCAGATAATTCATATTAATTTTAGAAACTTCAAGCAATAGTTCTTTGAGCTTTAAAACAATATCCAGTGTGGCAAAAATAAAAGAAGCCTAAATTCCAGGGAAAGTTTTATTGCATGAAAATCGTACCATCTATTTTTGCACACCATTCGAACCTTGACGATCTTGACACTGACGGGCGTAAATAGAATGCAGGCCTATGCCAAGCAGTCTCGAACGCAGCTTGAATTTTAGAACGAAGCCTATGGCGATCTCTGAAGCTTACAGAACAAGTGCAAATCAGATATTGCTTTACGCTACTTTTGCATAAATGTGATTAGACCAGACTTCTTCAGTTTGTAGGCGGACTCCAGCGATCACGTTCAAAAGCATTCAGACACATTTTGTGGTTTATACCACTGACGACGATACTTAAATACACGCAAAATAGGTTCCTATGAATTTAAAAGAAGCTTCTTTGAGTATTGCACCATCAGATATTCCTTAATTCAAAGGATTATTGTTTGAAATTTCAGATAATTCATATTAATTTTAGAAACTTCAAGCAATAGTTCTTTGAGCTTTAAAACAATATCCAGTGTGGCAAAAATAAAAGAAGCCTAAATTCCAGGGAAAGTTTTATTGCATGAAAATCGTACCATCTATTTTTGCTCACCATTCGAACCTTGACGATCTGGTCGAGTACACTAAAAAATTCATCGAATTGGTTTACGGGTCAGCGAAATACGTTTAGGCTGAGCATAAGGAGCCGTTAAGGCGGCCAGTTTAAGCGGCTTCGCCGGTCGATGCATAACACTACATTTAAGCAAAAATTAACTTTCGGAAAACTGGCCCAAAAAAATTAAAATGAATATGTAATTTCTCTCTACATAATGCGGGATTCACGTTATAATGTCCCCACCACTTGGAACTTATGTACCCCACACAGTGGCAGGCACACCCCAGACTACAGGGTGTCTTAGACACCCCCGTGGTTTTGAATAAAGTTTCAAACAAACTTCAAACAAAGCTAGCTAATAGTTTGGCTTATTTCAGACGGTGTCAATGAACCGTCGTTGCTTTTTTGTTTTGCTCAGGGTTTCCGCCACCCCGTGATGTCATTTTACGTAGGACCTACAGGATACCCTAGAAACACCACATTGGCAAGCATAAAACATATATGGTGTGGGTGTCACTGTCACCGTCTTTATGGTACAGGCTACACTACAGGGGGACAAATGTTCCAACTGTTGGGGACATTATAACGTGAATCCCGCATAAATGATTGAATCGTTCCACTCTATTTGCGGAGTAATTTAAACTTTTCCTTTCAAAAGACAGTGTACAATGAAATTCTCCTGGCGAAGAGGGTCGACCAAAACTGCAATACAGTGCCTTGTCAGAGGACTAGGTACCGTTTTTAAGCTCAAAACAACTAGTGCAATTATACTAGTTGCTATGAACCACAAAAGACAAGATAAAAGCAAAATAAAACCTGCTGTCTGCTGTTCCAAATGAGGAAAACCAGCTTAACAGGGGCAAGAATGCGGCGGACAAGTTTGTTAAGCCGGCCATAAAATTAAAAGTACGTTTTAAACATCTATTCTGAGTTTGGTTTCATGTGAGATATGTTTCAATCATACGGTCATACCATTGATAAACTATCCCAAATTAAAACTCTGCAAATCTAGGAGCTGTCTCCACAATATTGAAACGATATTCGCTCAGTTTGAAAATTCAGCACCGCTGCTATCAAAACATAACTGAAATTTTACTTTGGGCACAATATACGATATATTCACATTAACCTCCTAAAATAGATATTCATACACAGGTACTCCATAGTAGTAAACTGTGTCACAGTAAAAGTACTTAGGTTACAGGATGGCGTACCCTTATGATAATGTTCTACGCGCCAATAGTGCGCCCTTATAACGCGATGTGGTACAACCTCTGCATAGCAATATGTAGCGTGTGGGTTGGCTATGACATTTTGAAATTATACAACATTATTATATACACATTGCAATTAAGGGACACCTTCAGTGACACCGTACGTATTTAAGGGACATACAAGTACACATTGCAATTAAGGGACACCTTCAGTGACACCGTATGTATTTAAGGGACATACAATTTAAAACCTCTCTAGCTAAATAAATATCAAGCCTACAACACTAAAGTTTACACTATTGGAAAGCGTATATAATAGGCTCTGTTTGTACCAACTCTCAGATGTTTATATTTTTTGTATAGTGAAATATATTTGCATTAATAGTTTGTCCCTTATTTCCCCAAAATAGGGTTAAAACTACTAAAAGTTACTAGTGTCCCTTAATACCATATGTCCCTTAATACCAATGTGTACTATATATATTTTTTGAAAACTGGAACAGTGTGGCGCGGGCGTAGCATGCTTTGGCATCTTCAAAAATTAAAGAATTTTCTATGTTGTTGTCTAGGCTTTGCACACTAAGTTCTCAAGAATCTCATAGACTGTTATTATTGCAAGTTTCTGCTCGAAAAGTTCGGTTGCTTAATTTCATAACTTGTAATAAACGTTGTTATTACACTGTGTCGGTTAGCACGTCGAGGCTCAGCTCGACGATATTTGCACTGATAGGACGTCGAGGCATTGTCCGACGGATTTTCGCCAAAGTAAAAGTTACTCCCGTCGTGTCACTAACCAACGAAGTAGTGAGCAACTTGCGTTGTGGCGCTGCCCAACGACAGCATCACCTGTAGTTCCGTTAAGTTCGACTCAAACTTTGCGCGGAACCTTTATTCCGAATAAAAAAAACTTCAGACCAGTAGCTTAAGCCACTAGGAAGCTACGCTAGTAGCAAACTGTGTCACAGCAAAAGTACTTAGGTTTAGGATGGCGTACCCTTATGATAACGTTCTACGCGCCAATAGTGTCCCTTATGACGCGATGTGGTACAACCTCTGCATAGCAATACATAAAACGTTGGTATCAAAACACTACAGGAACGACGTGCCTAGATGAATCCAATCCAATTGCCTGTGCTACTAACTCTCCACGGCAAAACAGACAATTGATACCAAAACAGTAAACTTTAAAATCATTAACACAATAGAGATGCATAACGCAATCGATATTACAGTTTGTTAGTGTTTCGGCCCAAGTAATCTTGAGGGGTGGAAATAAAATGCAGGCCACGCCGTTCTCGATATATTAAGCCTTAGTCTTAGCCTAAGCTAAGATCCTTATATGAGACATACACTAAGCCAAAGTCGGGGGGCTGGCGACCCACGAACTCTCCGCTCTGAGCTGTTCTTTTTTCCAACGTTATATTATACCATTATTGCCGGCTCACAGAATAATGCGCCCATATACTCGAATATTATTGGTACATAGGACATGTCGTATGTAGCTATGTTACATACGACATGTCGTATGTAACCAGTGTTACATACGACATGTACGTAACCATTGTCACTGGTACATAGACCTCTCCGAAAATCACTCGTTACATATTGTTGCCCCCTGCAGCTTGATATTGGTCCCGCCTCCAGTTTGCTATTGGTGTCTCCTCCAATTTGGTATTGGTGCTGCCTCCAGTTTGATATTGGTGCCCCCCTCCAGTTTGATATTGGTGCTGCCCTAGAGTTTGATATTGGTGCCCCTCTCTAGTTTTATATTGGTGTCCACTCCAGTTTGATATTGGTGCCCCTTCCAGTTTGATATTGGTGCAAGCTATAGTTTGATATTGGTGCCCCTCCTTCTGTTTGATACTGGTGCCCCTCCCTTCTGTTTGATATTGGTGCCCCTCCCTTCTGTTTGATATTGGTGTGCCCCTCCAGTTTATTATTGGTGCCCCCTGCAGTTTGATATTGGTGTGCCCCTCCAGTTTATTATTGGTGCCCCCTCCAATTCGTTATTGGTGCCCCCTCCAGTTCGATACTGGTGCCCCCTAAAGTTTGATATTGGTGTCCCCTCCAGTTTGATATTGGCGTCCCCTCCAGTTTGATATTGGTGCCCCCTCCAGTGTGATACTGGTGCCCTCCAGTTCGATATTGGTGCCCCCTCCAGTTTAATATTGGTGCCCCCCTCCAATTTGATATTGGTGCCCTCCAGTTCGATATTGGTGCCCCCTCCAGTTTAACATTGGTGGCCCCCTCCAATTTGATATTGGTGCCCTCTCCAATTTGATGTTGGTCTCCCCTCCGTTTGATATTGGTGTCTCCTCCAGTTTGATACTGGTGCCCCTCCAGTTTGATATATATATTGGTGTGCTCCTCCGGTTTATTATTGGCGCCCCCTCCATATGAACTGGTTGGGCAACCATATCAAGCTGGACGGGGGCACCAATATCAAACTGGAGGGAGCACCAGTGAGGACAAAAATATCAAATCGTAGGGGCATGAATATCAAACTGGAGGGGGCACCAATATCAAACATAGGGGACACCAATATCAAACTGGAAGGGGCACCAATATTAAATTGCAGGGGTCATCAATATCGAATTGGAGCATACACCAATATTGGACTGGAGGGGGCGCCAATAACGAATTAGAGGGAGGCAACAATATCAAACTGGAGGGAGCAACAATAATAAACTGGTGGGGCACACCAATATTAAGCTGGAGGGGGCACCAATATCAAACAAAAGGGGGACACTAATATCAAACTGGAAGGGGCACCAATATCAAACTGGACGGGGAACTAATATCAATCTGGACGGCACCAATAACACACAAGAGGGGGCGCCAATATCAAACTGGAGGGGACACCAATATCAAACTGGAGGGGGCACCAATACCAACCTGGAGGGGGCACCAATATCAAACTGTATGGGGACCCATATCAAGCTGAAGGGGCATCAATATCAAACTAGAGGAGGCACTAATATCAAACTTGAGGGGGCACCAATATCAAACTTGAGGGGGCACCAATACCGAACTGGAGGGGAGCACCAATATCCAACTAAAGGGGCACCAATATCAAAGTGGATAGGGGCACCAATATCAAATTCGAGGGGGGCACCAATATCAAACTAGGGGGGGCGCCAATATTAAACTGGAGGGGGCAGCAATATCAAACGGAGGAGAGACCAATATATAAAATTGCAGAGGACACCAATATCAAACTGGATGGGGGCACCACTATCAAACTGGAGGGGACACCAGTAGAGTTCTATGTACCAGTGTTGTATGCGATATGTCGTATGTAACCAGAGTTACGCATTATTCTGTGAATCAGCAATTATCCAACGTTAAACGTACCGCCTCTCAGGGTTACTTGGGCCGGTGGTTCTATAGCGGAACTAGTATTGCGTTGCCTGCAAAAAACCATTATAGGCCCTATTGCAACATAAGAGTCTGCGTAATTTTTTAATACATTATATAACAAAAAGTTCGCAAAACGATGAACAAATATAAAAGATAAATTAATAACCCATTGCATGCTCAAATACTGACATGATGGATATAGTACTGGTTCCAAATACAATGAAATGCGTATCTTTACGAACTTGAAATCTGGTCGACAAGTTCAGCCATTATTTTTTAATTTTTTTTCTCTAAAAAAATTACAAGAGCAGTAAGTTACCTCGAATACAAGAACACCTATAGGTACATTCCAGCGAAATATGTTCTAAAGCAACTAGCCCGTTTTAAACTCATTACTGAACCTTAATTTCCAAAACTGAAGACGGTCCATACAGTATGACTATATCACTGTCGTATTGTTACATCACGAAATTTAAGGCAAAGCGATTATAGATAACAACGCAACGTCAAATTCAAACCCAATTTTGAAAATTACACACGAACCCGAGTAAGTGAAATTGTGTAGAAATTTGTTCCACTTGTAAAGTGCAAATGGTCAGCATATAAAAAATGTAAACCCTAAAGGCATTGCACAGACTATCTGTTTGCTTCTATAAAAACAATGCGTTAAAGGTTTCATATGTTACAGCTGTATATTTAAAACATTCTGATGCCACAATATAATGGTGTTAATCTAACACTGTTACCTGCATGCCTAGTTCTATTTCAACACGCAAAAAATCTTGTTAACAATAAAAATAGATATCTTCTGAAAAATGGTGAACCCACGATTGCGCAGCAAGCGATATCACTACGAGGAAGCGATGGTTATAGTTACAGATACGTTTCCGACACGCCCGCAGATTTAACAAATTACAGTATTACATTGAAACCAATAAAATCATGCTCAGAACAAAGGGGGTCCCAGGAATGCCAAAAAGGTATATTCATCACAAAGACATGCAAATAATCCTTTCACCGTTTTGAGCATCTTCAAAATTCTTTGCAACCAATTATAACAGGTTGAAAATCACGGAATCATGCATGGCTGAAGGGGGTGGGTTTCATGAGATACAGTACCCTTCCAAAAAGCCTACATCGGTCACAGATACAGTACCATTCCAAACAGTCTACATTGGTCACAGATACGTTCAAATGAATCACTCCATCGTTTTCAGCATCCTGTAAAACCTTTGTAATAACAAATGCAGTAAAATATAGCATTACATAGGGTGTCCCATAAGTGTACATTTAAAATAACGAAATTATGCATGGTTCTTAGGAGTCCAGAGGTACAGTACCGTTCCAAAAACGGAACACTGGTCACAGATACGTTCAACTAAATGACCTCATTGTTTTCAGTGATCCCGAAAACCGTTATAATGACCATATAATGTAATTGATTAGTTTAAAAATATGATATTTAAAGGGTTAAAATGATTCTTTTCGGACCCCTTTTTGTACACTATTTTCTTATCGCCAAGTCTGACAAAAATGTTAAAGAGTTAAAGATCTTATCCAGCTAAACATAAAAGATTTGCAACATTTTTGGATACGAGGCCTGGGATTTCAGATATAACTAAAAAATTTTCCATCGGTCATAAAAATTGAGGTAGTACCTTCTGTTAAGGAGTCACATTATACCCCATGGGTAGGTTGTACAGGTCCAACCTAAATGCGGTGACGGGCCAGACCATAAGCTACACACCCAAAGGCTGCATGGTAATATTTCATTCATTACTGAGATATTTAGGAATAACTAGCCGGACGGATACGACAAAATTTATCAGTGCACATAGAAATAAATGCTTATTCGATTCGCTCGCATCGCAAATATGTATTTACACTAGTATAATACAATAATTACATAAATATTATATATAAAAATATTAATATATGCAATATATAATTTGTAATATTTAAGGCTATATAACGTCGGTCCAGCCAAGAGTACAAAAGTAATTTCATCCAAAATACATAAAATTATCTGCCCAGTTATGCAATTAGCGCACTGAGGTTCGTTTTAGATGTGGCCTTAAAGAAATGTTATCGCATCATCAAACATGGCCAACTGAAACATCACAACTGTCACGACACCATGAACTCATTGGACGAAACTCACCGAATCGATATAAATCAATATAAAACCAAATTGCCGGTTTGGCGATATCTCCGGAGTAGGGAAATCCTTGCAAGTGCTGTATTTGCAATTGCGTACGTAGTGGTAACCGTGTTCTGTTCCACCTTACATACATAGTATAAAATATTTTATAGTGTCGTATATATGTACTGTACTAGAGCACAACTTTGCTTTAGGTGTCTCATTGTATGTTAAACTAAGATATCTTTAAATTAAAAAGATTTCTGACTTTACTGTCACGCACTCTAGAAAATAAATTTGCTGTCACGACTGGAAAAAGTTCCAGTTGTCCAAATCCATAAATTTTAAAGCCGAACTAGCTCCGATAAAATCCGGTGCCCGGCTATAGCTAATATTAAGTTATATACTTATCTGAAAATGAAAAAGTTAACATGAATTAGTTTGTATATTAATCCGTAACATTTTTACGCATATAAAAATTATATTACAATCCCAAATTATTTTAATTAATATAAAAATATGATTAAATATTTATCAATATTGTTGATATATTTAAACAATTTTTGGGACAAAATGTCCTTTGAACATAGTAAGCGCGAAATCTGTTTAAAACTGTAGTTTCTAATAAGGGCTTTATGTATCGTATATTTTTTGACGTGACTAAGAAATCGTTTTCCCTATTCCAAACAGATCGATTTCAAAAAAATTCAACATTTAAAATTAGCTTCAACATTTTCGTTATATCGAAAACGTTTTTGCAAATTAGATTAAAATCCATCAAGATTAACAAAATATTTGGAAGCAAAATACTGATTAAAATGGTAAGAGTATGTGCTTTTGTAGAAAATTTGGCTGCTTTCAAAAAGATAGCGGTGTTCTTTCATTTCCCGGCATAATTATTTCCTGCGCAATACGTGGTTCTCATACACTACTAAAATGCTTATATAGCAGCTATGAAAACAAAAGCTGGCAGCTACTAAAATCCCTTCAAATCATAAACATTTATCAATATTTTATATAATTAATAAACTTCTAAATTATCTAAACAGTTGAATTGCTTACAACAAACTAGAAAAAGTGCTTCTCGATAAAAGCTCAGAAACTTTTATAAATACATATATAGTGCTTGGGGGTATTAAGGACACCAAAAATATTTGCTGTCGCCTAGTAAGGACATTAACAGTTTTTATTGTAAAATCACAACTAAACAAAATTGAAAAAAGTTTTTTACATATTCCAAATCTGCGCCATGGCATAATGTCTTAAACAAAAAATTGCGCCACAGCATCTTGTTGCCTAGCAGAAATAAACGAAAATAAAAAATTGTCCTTATTAGCCGACCTTCGGCGAATAAGGACATTGTATGGGGGGAAATGTACCTGTCGTTCCGGGTAATAAGGACAATGTATATAAAAAGATTTTCCATCAATTAACTACCCGCATATAGGTTCGTTAATCAGTAACTCAAAGATTAGCAGTATCATTGTAATGTCGGAAATAAGGCAACTAGAGGCTTGTTGCTGTTAATTGTGTCGACAGAACGGAAACAGTTATAGATGCTTTTATAACCATATATATATATATATTATGTTTGAAATATGTAGTTTTAGATAACACAAATATGTAAAGATCTCTCAGCTGTCAATATATGTATGCAATATCACTTTTCTCATTTGTGCAACACAAATCTTGAAAAAATACCGCAGCGTCTGTTTTCCTTGACAAGAGATATTCTCATGCTGCCAGCGATCGCATTCGCTACATTGCGATCATTTAGCTCCTGTGTTATGCTTTTTGTCTTTGTTCCACGACATGTCGCATCCGGGACACATCCATGTGCCCATCAGGGATAAATATATTTTTCGAACCAGAACGGGGCCATATGTTACTGCTCTCGTCGTATCTTCGAGTTTTCCGTTATATTTGATCAGAATATTAGTCGCGGTTTGATCTGGCTAGCAAATAATTAAAAGCTATGGCGCTAAACCCGACAGTCTCAACACATGGTCTAATATTTTCTAAGCAATCTGTACAAACTTTTGTGACAACATTCACATGTCCTGTCGCTGTTATAAATATTGTTCCCTTCTTACTCTGTTGTAATCACAATCTGCTTTTTCTAGATCTATATAGCCATTAAACTTCTCTGTTTTCCCACGTCTGCCATTGGTTTTCGACTACGCATATCACAGACAATAATTCTTTCAATTTACATGTTGCACTTTCGTAGAAAATATAGCGAGAAGGTATTACCGTTGGGTTTACGCTAGGTAATACCAAACAAAAACTCGGCAGAACGTGGTTATGACCCCTCTAGATCCTAAACTCAAAGATGGAAACATACAAACGTTGTTCAAGTTATAGGCAAGAACAACCGTCATCTATGAATCATTAACCTATTGCGATAGATTCTACTCTGAGCAAGACACAATTGAAAAAGCGCTAAATTTGAAACCATAAGCTGCAAAGTTTTGTGCTGAAGATTGATTATCAGTTGCTAGGTTCCCGTGCAAAACCAAAGCTTTGTTGCTGCAACAGCAACGCTCAGGAACGCACCCTTGGATTAAACAAATTTTTTACCATTGATTGCAGTTAACCATCGGCACATAGTGGTAGGAGCATTGCTCTGTATGTGTCCTTTTCGAAGAGGCGGGATAAAATAAAACACTTTTAACATAACTTTCATAGTGCAGTGGGCCTGTGTTATTGCAACCGCAAGCGTGAAATCTATCCGATAACAGCTTTAACAGCTGAAACAAAGCAAAAATCCAATATTTTGTCAAAATCGCGTAGGTATTGCTGTTGTTGATTGCTTAAGTATGATGCATGGTGTTTTAAATTTTGACCGTGGTGTACCTATAAAATGCATACTGTACAGTCGACATTTTCCTTTCGAAATAAGGGGTACATATTTTCCGGATCAGAACGCCCAAATGTTACTGCTACCGTCTGTAACTTTGCATAGAATAACACGATTTGTTTAAAGTTCAGCTATGAATAACTGATGTCTATAAATTTATATAGTTTATTACCGTTTGAACTAGGTGTTAATTATGGTTTGATCTGAATCATACATGCTCGTAAAGGGGATAGTGGGACTATCCCATGGGGCTCAGACCACACTCCACACTGGGAGGGGACCCGGGAATTTTTTCCCAGGGGTATAGGGACTTGCCCCTGAGGTACTGAACGCCTCCCTCCCCCTGGGAGGTAGCCTGATCCTTCGAGGCTCCGCGTATCCTGCGCCGAAGGCCCGCGGAAAATGGCAGCAAAAACTGATAGGAAATAGGCAAAAATTGGTGGGGAATAGGGAAATATTGGTGGAAAATATGAAAAATTGATATTAATTGGCGACTGTGTGGAGTGTGACTGTGTCGAGGCCGACTGTTGAATAATTTAAGCCTAAAACTGTTGATAGGTTAATCATGGGAACTATAACGTTTCAGTTTCGAATACAGTCTCGTTTCTTTAGTGTAGGATTTTAGAAAATCATATAGGCTAGCTATGGAAGTTGCTATTTAGCTTATGTACAGACGACGGCCGACGACACCATTCAATCCGGCCAGCTGGTACTTAATACCTGGATGTTGTCCTTATTACACGGTTCGAAATGCAACAAGCTTTGTTCGATAAACATATTTTTTTGTTAATTTAACACACACACAGAGATTGGGTACAATCTTTTCAGTTAGTTGTAAAAAAATTACGCTAATAAGTCAATCCATTAAAAAGTTAATGGAAAAACAGCTTAGCACCTCAAAAATCGTATTGAAAACAAATTACATAAAAACTAAACAACATTCGCTTGATGTAGTTTATTGAATGAAGAGTACATATATAGACCGAGATGGCGCAACATTCGTGTAGAGTAGAGGCACAGTTATTAGTCAATCCAAGTCACGTGCTCGTGTATAGCGCCAATCAGGAGATAGGTGGGCTCAAATTAAAAGTTGTCCTTATTACCCGGATTGTCCTTAATACCCCCAAGCACTATACGTTATATTGCATATATTTCGTATTACTTTATGCGTCGTACATAGAATGTATTTATAGTCAACGTATCACCAAGAGTGCATTAGGGAAGAGTATGACAATTTCTTGCACTAACATGATAGCCCGTGTTTGATGGTGCGGACGTTTTCGGCCTGACCACCCCTCCAGTATATGTGTGGTCGAGATGCCCCGACCCGGCCCCCACCCCCAGTTTCTCGGGGAGGGTGGTTAGGTCGGACATACCAGTTTTTTGTGGGTGGGTCGGTCGTACCTCCCCAATTTATAGTCCAACCCCCTGGTTTATATTCAGCTGCTGGTTCAGCCGACCCCACCGCCCAATAATTGGGGGGGGGTCCAGGTGGTGTCCGAGCTACTCCCCAGAAACTGGGGGTCAGGCCGAAAACGCCCGTATCATCAAACACGGGCTAACATGTGAGTACAGGGAAGTGGCATACTCTTCCCTAATGCACACTTGATATCACTAATTGGTTTTTAGTGGAAGAAAATTGAATATGTGTACTACATGTTCACTCTACAATTACCTGATCGGAGCAAATATGCCCACTAAGATATTAGAATCTAGGGGAAGGTGAAGAGGTTTGCCCGCCAATCGATATGGTCAGGTACAACTGCGGATTATCACGAATCGACAATGCTGTGTAAGTAAACATAGCCTGCGCCCACCGATCTTTTTTTTATAACAACCGATACCAAAACGTAAACATCTGTTACGAACAAATGGGGCATTATGGAATGTGGGTGGGTTTTTTCACACTATAATTAACCTCATTGCGTTCATGAACAAATCCCTTCGGTAAAAAAATTTTTTATCAGAAATAGAATGGTTGATGCGCAAGAGTTATATTTACTCTAAGTGAAAAAATATTCATTTTCGCAGATGAGTATTTTTCTTGTTCGGAATATTCTCAATTCTGCGTATTTTGTGGGTTTGACTGAACTACTGCGGTTACGTATTATGCAATCTAGGTAGATTGCCTTTTCCCATATGTAATTTAACGCCTAAATCATATACTGCTATGACAGTTAGCTGACATACCAAACAATTATGATACTGAAAAAATTGACCAACGTTTCACCGTTTCATAACTACACTACAATTTATGCAGATAGATAGATAGATAGATAATACTTGGGCATAACACATACATAGACAGTGTGCGCGCAGACTCATAATACTTGGCCCATTGCGACGCCCAAACCCAAAGATGATCAAATGTCACATCCAACCCTCAGAATGAACCTGACCAGTTTGTTAATTTCCAATCTTGGGGCAAAGTTAATATCTATAACATTTTTTCCAAATACGTTCTTGCGTAGTTCGTAGAACTCCCTACATTCCAAAACAAGATGGGATGCAGTACCATCTGCTACATGACACCACTCACATGATCTATCCCCAATAAGTCCCATAATACGTTTATGTTTATTCAGGAGACAATGCCCAGTGAGTAGCGTACAGGCTGTACAATTTATGCAAATTATGTACGTTTTATGACTAGAATTTGATACCGGTACGTTTCCTGGCAGATTAGTGCATAGCCCAACATTGGCTGTGCATAAAGATTGACCTATTCTTAATGGACAAGTAACCCCTATCTTAAATTCATTGTTGTATGTTATGCATATCTGGGTACCGTGTCATACATTATCTGTGTGGCCTCATTTTCACAGACATGTCAAGTGCGGCGACAGTTCATTTCAAACGTTTGTAATGCACGAATGTTCATACAATTTAAAAAATAAAACAATTTTGGTACAGTGATTGGTGTAGCAGTTTTCTTTTGTGTGAATTTTCACTCATTTGTATGAAAAGCATATTACTTGATCAAATCTTAGAGAATTTTATACCATAAACTATTGCTAATAATGTGAGGAACACAGTCGTGCATCGTATTATGTGAATATATATTTTTTTATAAAACAAATCTCATGCAGCTCATAAATTTCAATAAATTTGTATGAGGATTGTTAAAAACAAATGCAATAGTGTTTGCAGCACATAATTTGTTTGATGGTTGATATAGTAAATATATGATAAAGTCAGCAATAAATAGATAAATAATAATAATTTATACATTAATATATACAATAAATGTATGATTATGAAAATCTCAATATAACGAGTAATTACTAATATAAATAATTTTCTGTCAATAACTTATTAACCATTTGGATAATGTATATATAAGTACTTATATTTTGTGTATGTAAGTTTTCCCATTTAGGTATATGTATAAAATAAAATTTTTTCCTACATTTTTGTATCATTTAATTTTCTACATTTTTGTATTATTTAAATGACATTTTTCTAATTCCCATTTATATTTACAACTCAACACGTGCATTGTATGCATTTAAGCATTTTATGATAAAACCCATATGCCATGTATGAACTTGAATAAACTTCTATGAAATATAGTAAGCGTAATGTATAAGTTCATGTATGAAATGAAATGTATTTAATGCATAACTTTTCCTAAATTTTTGTATTAAATCAAATGTTTATGTATAAATCTATATATTTGTATCTAATAAGGTATATATGTATATAATATATAGGTATATATTTAATGTACAATCTTTAGACATAGTTGGAATTTTGTTATTCATTGATTTTTTCATATATATATTATGTTAAGCTTCAAAAAAACTATGTGTTGTAAACATTATTACATTTGTCACAATTTCAATAAGTGTAAATAACTACACAATTGTTATTACATAATATGCAATTTCATGCAAATAACGTGTACATTACCATACATATGCTACATATAATTTCTTGCAAGGTTATGTCTAACAATTCTTATAAATTCAGGTTTTCTTCAAAACAGACACGGTGTCCAGACTGCATCTCGTTAAACATTTATGAGTCTGAAGCAGCGAATATATATATATATAAATTATATATATAATTTAATATTCATAATAGCTACTTCAGCATTTATTCCAAAATTTGATTCATTTTGTAATAAGGCTTTACACAGAATGCTGTACAACGGCTGCAATGCCAGATCTGACTAACTGTATAGGCGGACATGTAGTATATATTGTGTAACGGAGGGCTTTAAAGTAAGTGTATCATTGCTCATTGATGCCTATTAGTTCAACTGAAACGGAACGAGCGAACCGGACTGAGTTCCAACCTATAACTTTGCTAGCGCCAAAAATCGTAAAATTTGTTTCTTGTTCGTCTGTGGAGTACCTCCTTCTGCGGATGGGTGGATCTTCATAAATTTTCTTATTTCATCACAAATTCAGTCTACTTGTACCCGTTCACTACATGCTAAACCACCGACCGTCTTCCGGGTTATAAATGGCCCTCAAAGGGGTCAAGCTCACATTTTTTTGAAATTTGGCCATCCGGGTATCTGTTTCGCTACCTATTTGTGAAATTAGATGCTTCGCAGCTTTATAAGGAGAACAAGTAATAAGAAACAGAATCCTCTCATCGAGAGATACAGCTTTGCAATTTTGCATTTTTTGTCAGAGTTGTTAAGAGCCGAAGTTTAAAAACTACCCAAAGACGGAAAATTTCAAAAATTACAAAGCAAGTTTTTGCTTGTTAGGGGCGAACAATTGAATTATAGAGATTTTACTCAGTTAAACCAGTTGGTTTCACTGTTTTAACACTATTTTGCCTGCGTTATTAACCGTACGAGATGGTGCCGGAGAAAAATTTGGTAAATTTTGGGATCAAAAATAGTCAAATTTCCCCACATCCAAAAAGATGTATACAGATCAATCGAACTTGCCTATAGGTGCTCGAGGACCTAAATAGTATTATGATAATTGAATTTGCGTGGTACTTGTCACATAAATAAGGCAAATCTTAAGGACACTACAACGTAAAAATCACTTTTCAAAATATAACTTTTCTTAAAATTTGTCATTTTTAAATTTAATAACTTTTTGTCTTTTGGTCATTGGAAGAAGAAAGAGTCATTTAGAAAGAGTCGTTTAGAAAGTGATATCATGAGACTTTAAGCGGGCATAAGCACCAGAAGTTTGAACGAGTAAACTGTAGCTCGTTACTAGTAACTGTACTCTGAAATATTTTGTGATATATATGAACGGTAATATATACACTCGTTTTACGAGATGGACCCGCTTATCTATGCACCCATAAAAGTCTATAAATCTTGACGTGACATAAGTAATGTGTCGAAGTACATCCCGGTCCCGGCTTCTGATTGAAAAGAACATAAGCTTCACTTTAAGGCAAAAAATTTGAGTGTCACCATTTATATAATTCCATGCGACCGTGAAAGCTAATTTGTTCCAGTGGTCCCATTTTGTGATGTTCTGAAAACTTGGTGGATGCCTTTGGGGATTCCTTTAGTGGTCGCTATGTGGTTCCTTTATGGGTCCAGAGGGCACTGCCATCGAAATAAATACATCGTTCCCTTTATTGCGTTCTAAGACTTTATAAGTACTGGTTAATTTTATCTAAATAATAAAGACTGGTTACTTTAGGCTAAAAGTTATCTTTAAGACTTTATCTAAAAGGTCTTGCCAGTGAGTATCTGTTCGAAAATCTAGGCGATATACTTAAGTAGTGCTGTAGCAAAAATATTAGGATCTGATAATCGGTACGCTGCGATTAAGCTCGAAAACTTCCGTTACGGGTGGGTGGTTGGGCAGTCCGTAGAAGGGCGACGAATGTTATCCATCGTCTAGCCTGGAATGTGAAAATCACCTGCAAAGAGCTCACTAGTATTAAGCTAATCACAGTATAAAGGTATTAAAATTTTGGCCCATGTCTTACGTGCCGGACGTTATACCGTTAGAAATAAGAACACCTTAGAGAGGGGGTTCCGGGGCCGTCCGACTTAAGCTTAGTGTGTCTCATGTAAGGACCTTGGCTTAAAAAAGACTAAGGCTTAGTATATCCAGAACATCATAGGTTGCATTTCACTTCCTCCCCTAAAGGTTACATTGCTGGAATACACTATTCAAAGACGGAGATTGGTGTCAACCGATCTGCCGATAAAGGAGTATAAGACGTTAACCTCGCAAATTACAGGATTGGTTTTTGTAAAAACTTTTATAAATTTTACTTGTTTGTGGTCAAACGAAATAAATTTCATAATTCATCAATTCTCTCTAATCAATTAGAAGCACAAGATACATTAGCAAAAGTTAAGCGCTATGCTAGTGTACAATCTTCCGTTTTAGCTATAATATCATCCAGGTACTGCTGATATTCGTTAAACCTTAGACAAAATGAAGAACTTAAAGACATATAGGAAGTAGTCATATTTGAGCCCTTCAAATAAGACCATATGAATGACAGAAACGTCAAACCGCAATTATTGCCATAAGGTTTAGCCAGGTAATATCAAACATTAATTCGGTAAAAAGTAGGTACGCAAGTTGCGAAAACCAGAAACGTCAAACCGCAATTATTACCATAAGGTTTAGCCAGGTAATATCAAACATTAATTCGGTAAAAAGTAGGTACGCAACTATAGTTCCTGAACTCAAAGACGGACACATCCATTTGTTTTTGCAAATTGTAGGTAAGGTTAACCATCAGCTAACAAGCATAAACAAATTGTGACAGAACACTCTAAGAAGTAAAATGCATCGTAAAAAATGTCAAATTTGACACCAATCGTTGTAAATTTTCCGCTAAAAATCGACGATCCTGTTGCTTGGTTAATTCTGATTTTTATTATAACAATTACAGCTCTTCACTGAATGAGCTTACCATATATTACGATTAATTATCGGCACTTATTATTACAAGCAATCGTTTCTATGTATGTCTACTTTTCCATTAACAACGGAAAAGCAACTCTCAGTTTTAGATCAAAGTCAAATCAAAATTTCTTGTTCCAGTCTATAACATAATAACTGCTTTGTGTTTTAATAAAAAATTTCACAGTACAAGTGACCTGAGCTATTACAAATGCAGACCTAATATCTAACCGATAATATTTGTAGCAACTAAATAAGAGAGAAAAAATATCCATTTTGGGTCGAAATCGCGTTAGTAGTATCGCGAATGTTCCTAAAGCTTAAATATGACGGGCGACACTTGATTAAAATTTTGACAGTAGGTCTACATATAATCTGCGTACACTATCACCGATATATTCCTAATATCGTCCAAACTGTGGAATAGCCCATATTCAAAAACCCAATCTTGGAGCAACATTCGTGTATTTTTTCGCTTAAGAATAGTTGACACTATTTGTCTGAAGTAGTCTGAGGCGTGGTCCATTGATTCCATCCTGAAACTTCAGATATGGCAACGAAATAAGGTGAGAAAATATTTTCTCCAACAGAATCGGCCAATCTTCTGGCTTCATCGGAACGCAATGACGCTAAGCCCGACAGTCTTAACGCGGCACTACCTATTATTCCCTGTGTTTCATAGTCGTGCAACCACTATGGTCCTTATAATCAAGATATTGTAATTAAGGATACAAAACATACCCGAATTAAATACATCACAGTCAGTATTTGAGCAAACAAAGTTGGAATGGAACAGTGAATAAATTGCATTTATACATAATAATTAAGAGACAGCAAAAGCTTTAAATACCACGTGGCTTCCTAGCAAGCATTTAAAGCATCGTACATTTCATTTACAGGAGGCCAGCTAAATGCGCATCATAAAGGTGCAAACACTTTCTGAAAAAATTAAATACGGTATTGCTAATGAATTACTTATAAATTGAACTGAGCTGCAAGTAATTGTATATGCAATATTGAAATTTGGTACCGAGATGATCCGGTTTTACTCTACATGAGACCCACAGCTGACATTAACCACGGTTTGTTTGTACACCCATGGCACGATTTGTACGACACCTTGTCCTAAAGTGCAACAGGCATACCATAGAGTGAGATAGACCAAAAAAATTATGAAAAGTTCAATACGCATAACTTTCGACATCTTCACTTTGCATTTGAATGGAAAGTCCGGAATTGGCACGCATTGTTTTAAATTTCTGCATTGGTTTAGTGACATTTGAGGGGGGCCGCAGAAATCCACTATTACACCCCGGAAAATTTACCTTGATGTCACCCATAAATATTTTATTTCTGCAAAAATAATATAGATTTTTGTTTTGTATTTCTTTGGACTATGAGAAAGCCAGTAATGATGATTTTGGCCGAACTCATGGTACAACAAGTCATCTTATTGTAATTCTTACCGGTCTAACCTTTCGTTCAATTTCAGGATTCATGGTGACTGTACATTTACATTGAAGTTAAATCTTTAACGCCTACTGTCCACAAATGTGGACAGTTCGCACTCTGAACTGTTGTGTTAATTCAGTTTGTCGTATAATGATGTTTGCATCTGCGCTTTGCGACGTTCCTTAAGGAACCGAGCAGCAGCGCTTAGCTAATTCAGTGTTTTCCGTACACTGCTTTTACCCGTGTAACAAGGAACCCTGAGGTCAACATCAGATTGTCAAACATTGTACGATACACAAATAAATCCGAGCGTTAAAGGGTTATATAAATCTCTGAAAACACCTGTGGCAAAGCGGATGTGTTATTCGTACAACGTCAATGCAAACTGATAAGCAGCTTGCTACTGTGTTATGTTTTAACGAATTCCGGTGAATCAGCACATGTCCGGTGTACGAACCTTAAAGACTCTGGTTAAGCTCCGTTTGTCCCTATATTCCAAGGTTGAAAGTTCTTGAGCGGTTAAAGTAGAAATTATTGGTTCAAGCTTTTAACTTTTCAAGTCTACTGTAAGCAGTAGATATAAAATGGCGGTTTTACCCCCCCCCCCCACAGTGGTGGGGGAAGTGGGGTGACAGATGTATATATATATGGTGGGGGAAGTGGGGTGACAGATGTATATATATATATATGAGCAATGGCTACGTTTAATACACGGAAAAATGATACACGTCTTTACGTCATGTGGCTCTGCGTGATGTTCTATCTAAAAATAACTGGCCATGATCATGATGTCATGGTAACATCAGATATGTAGATGCAGATCAAAGAAGCCGACACCATTCATATTTCTACGATGCAATGTTGTTTAATACTAAAACATATAGCTAAACAAATGGTGGTCTCGTTCAACATCATTTCTAACATTGTTGTTTTATTCCAATGTGATATTACCTCATTTTATCACTGATATACATTTTTCAACCAAAATACAGCTATTATAGCAAATTACTATCAGAACAGTTGAATCATCTAGTAAATTTGATGCGTGCATTAAATCGTCATCGTGTAAGCATATACTTAAACTTTCTAAACAGTCTTTTTTTTATTCAAAATTGAATCGTTCATTAAATATTAAACAACTACTAATTTTTGGACGAAACCAGCGTCATAGTGACTTACACGTATTTTTGAACCGAATTTAATAATTTATAGTTGTTCTAAATATAAATTCATATTTTACACACATATATTTGGTATCTATATAATGCTATATAAATATATAGCACAGCGTAGTGCGACCAGCTCCCCACTATGCTTAAACGTTTCGTCTTATTCTGTTATACACCAGATTACAGCTACAAATATTTACAATTACCACATATTACTAATACTATTCCACATATCTCTATTACTATTCTACATATTTCTATTACATATTACTATTCTTACCCTTTTTTTACAAATGGCTACTTTCCCACACTGCATTTAAACTACACTTTACAAACTACAGTTTGACTTTTGAACTGCTTCTATTTTAAATAGCAACATCATAAGTGTTTACTGGTTCAACTCATAATAAGTAGTGGCACTGTTTCTTAACCCCCTTTGTCCATGTACGAAATATTTATATTATCGACCTATGTATGTGGTTCCATATTGTTATAAACAAGATCACATAGGTAGGTAATAAGTTATGTCATATATAGCTATATATTTTCCTAGTCACAAAGTTATAAAATGGGTTACCTGCTACGCTGATTTCATTTATTCTACTTAAATTAAGCTAGGTTTCATAGCTAATAAGTTATAATTACATAGCTAATAATTTATACTGTAATAACTTTTTAACCACTAGTCTTAAATAAACAAAAATTAGTAGCTAGATCGGTGGTATTTTTGGTTTCATTACATATATGTCAAAATTAAAAATAGTGTACAAGACATACATATACACTTACATTTAAGTCTCGACACTCTTTAAATCTCCTGACATATTATATATTATTACAATATAAGATTTACAGTTATTATACAATTATGTACATATTACTATACAGTTATGTAATGTTCAATTATGTACAGTATATTACAGTTTCAAGTTATTATAGTTAATAATTGTTTATAAGGTCAATCCTCTTGGTTCCATCACCATTGATGCGCTCCACCTTGCACCGTCGATGCTAAAAAATAATATACAATTACTAAGTAGTAGCTGATTTTTAAGTTAACTTTAACAAATACAATTATAAGTTCCACTTTGCAATATCGGTGCTAAAATTTAATTTATTATTTGTAACTTTTACAATGAAATATTAAACTTAAACTTAAAAGTATCAACACAATATATTATGTTAGCATATTACAAATTGAACAATAACCTTATATGTTAAGCTCTGATATCATACTCACCGTTCGCATTTCTTTGTAAAATTCGTTATCCAGTTCTTCTTCAGATGAAACTACGAACCCAGTTTCAATCACATCCTCTTTAACCACCAATACCACATGTTTTTCTAAGGTATTATGATAACCTCGTACTCCTACGGGGATATGAAATGTTCCAAATAATACTCTTCGCGATTTTTTTTGCAACCATACTGCTTATGGTTATAGCATTTTCCAACACAGCTATAACCACAAAAAGAGGGTTGAAGAACCAACTTTGTTGGGTTGCAGTGGGTCTGGAATGACCCTCCAGAAAATGATCAGACAAACCGATCATCATACCCAGTCGTTTGCAAAAAAAACCCGAAAAGAAACTGAACGTATCATATTAAAATATAACCGCAAACACCTCTACTAAATTCAAATGTAGTGATATTAACCTTGTTTTCCTCATTAATGTTTAAGCGGCTTCACTTCCCCCATCCATACTTTCCACATTAATCACACAATGTTTTTATTTATTATAGATTAGACATTTTTTTGATTCAAAAGGGATTTTCACACATACTTTTTTAAATATAATCCACATTGTAGGCACTATCAACCATTTACTCGATTTTAATACAATTTTAAATCCGTTTGCGCTAAACTTTCATGTTACTACATTTCTTCTCCTCTATCAAAATATATATTGTTTGAGTCTGTTAATAACATAGATAATTTATATTAAAATTTTTAGTATTTGCAGCAAAATCAGCTTATCGGTAATAATTATTTCAAATATAATCTCGTTTTAAGCATAAATTACATTACTAATATTTTACAATTATTAACGAAATAACTTATTTAAGTTTGCAGAATACATTTATATAAACAAATAATAATTTACATTATTGAGTTCCAATACAATATAGCTAATAATTTATACGTTATGCTTTAATAACTTTTTAACTAATAGTCGTAAAGTTATCAAAGTTGGTAACTATATGTAATCGAGCATGCTCTTTCATATTATGATATTTATATGCAAATCAGTTACATAGCTAATAAGTTATTCATTATATGCAAATATCTCTTTATCTATATATCGTAAAGTTATCAAAGTTGATAACTATATGTAATCGAGCATGCTCTTTCATATTATGATATTTATATGCAAATCAGTTACATAGCTAATAAGTTATACATTATATGCAAATATCTCTTTATCTATATATCGTAACGTTATCAAAGTTGATAACTATATGTAATCGAGCATGCTCTTTCATATTATGATATTTATATGTAAATCGGTTACATAGCTAATAAGTTATGTATTATATGCAAATATCCTTATAACTATATATCGTAAAGTTATCAAAATTGGTAACTATAGGTATTCCACTATGGGCAATTTATTTATTATAATAAAATTTGCATAGGTTACATAGCTAATAGTTTAAAGGTTATTTGTTAATAACTTTATAACTATTAGTAGTAAAGTTATCAAAATTGGTAACTATAGGTATTCCACTATGAGGAATTTTATTATTTTATTAAAATTTGCATAAATTACATAGCTAATAGTTTACGGGTTATTCGTTAATAACTTTATAACTATTAGTAGTAAAGTTGTCAAAATTCATAATTGGAGGTTTTAGGCTATGTTGAATTAATTTATGCAATTATTATTGAAATATATTACATAGCTAATAATTTTTTAGCTATGAGTAAAGTTATAAAAAATTCATAACTAGAGCTTAATTTATTTTGTTTACATAGCTGATCGGTTTTATCAATATATCCTTTTTAAGAATTTATTTTAGAATCTCTTAAAAGGAATGGCATTCAAGTGTAATAGATGTAACAAGTCTTTTACGAGACGTGATCATCTAATGCGTCATATTAATACAATTCATAGTTTACAATTGAATTGGTGCGAACACTGTGGTAGAGTATTTTCACGTCAAGACGCTCTTACAAGGCACCAAAAAACATTGCAATATGCGATTACCATCTACACCGGCTATTAATACTCCACATCAACAGACGTACCATGCTTCTCAAACGTCATCATCGACCTATCAACCATCAACGTCAACCAATCTCATGGATCAACCATCAACATCAACAACATCCGACGCTGACCATCTTGAACAATTAAACCAGATGGCGCAAGGTATCGTTGATACAACACATCAACGATCCATCATTGTCAATCAATCTGACTCTATTACCCTCCGACAATGGATCAAAGCGCTGAAAGGGTACCTACTCAGCTACCACTTGTTACCCAAATACCAAATCAGCGATTTGTCCATTTTTCTCGTACAGTCGCGTCATATGTTAGAGCAACTGGTCAACAACCAACTCAAGAGAGGCATCAAACTCTGGATATCCGTCAAATGTGTGCTACAGAAACTCGATGGCACACAAATGTCTGCTCACTTCAATACAAAGTCCCGCGCAATCCTGCGTGGGATCAATATTGATGTCGAATTGAACGACTTCTTCAACGAGCTGATTAAGAAACTGGACGATTTCCAGCGAATGGGCTCCGGATGGATGCTTCAAGACGTCCAGCATGCTGATGTCCATATCAGCAAATACCAACCCTTACGCGCTTCCTCCTATGTCGAGCTCCCTGCGTCAATCCGCAATAAACATGCGGTCTTGAACATTCAAAACAAGTATCAAAAGGTACCTCATAAACCTCTTAATTTAACAAATAATGAACAATGCGATTTTGATAACGCAACGGAATGTTTTATATGTAATAAACCCATGGATTCTGACGATAAAGCGCGTGATCATTGTCACCTCTGTGGTCGCTACAGAGGTGCGGCTCACCAACAATGTAATATTGGATTCCGACTTAACCGTGATGTAACTGTTTTATTTCATAATTTACGACGTTATGATAGACATTTAATGATGCAACAACTTGGTGCAATATGCAAGGAGAAAAGATTGGAAATTGAATGCGTTGCAAAAGGGATGGAGGATTACATGAGCTTCTCCATCAAACGAAGGACAAAGAAACAAAGTAGTAGCAACCCATTCATAATTCAAGAAGCGGACGGTGATGAGGATGATGATGACGAACCATAGGATGAAAACGTTGATGGTGTACAAAGCCTCCTCGGTGTTCGACCTCTTGGCTCAGGCCTCGGTGGAAGGCAGGAACGCATCAAGCGGCCAACGGGACACCAGGCTCCGGACCGAGACGCCATCGGCGTGGGAAACCAACGACGTATGGTGGTTTCGCCTGAGAGCAACAGAGTGGGGTACAGTTGCCACTGCACCCACCTCTCTAATCAATTGATTGGCGAAAAACCTCTGGGATCAAAGTTGCAACGACGACACAGGACGCGCCTGGTTTGGATGAGATTACTCACCGACATACACCCAAATCCGGGCCCACCACAGACGCCAGCGGAGGGAGGAGGACGAAAGCGAGACAAGACGGAATATGGGAAAAGGAAGAGGAAGGATCGGATCGCAGAACGAAAGGCACAGCGGGCGATAGCGAAGCAAACGGCGTGGTTAGAGAGCCTACCCAACGGAAACACGCAGACGATTATCACGTGGAATCTGCACCGAGTGCCGATGAACGAAAACAACCGGAAACGGCTGCGGGATGTGTTGTCGTATTGCGAACGTAAAGGATGGGATACGCTGTTGATGACGGAGACGACTGCACGGGACACAGGGATTGCATGGATCGGAGAAAACGAGCATCAATGGGCTGTAATCCATGCAACGAAGACAGCGATCGCTCTGCGTGGCCGGGCTTTACAAAAATGGCTCGACGCGGGAGGAAAGCGACATTTCGGAGAAAGAACGACAGCGGTGGTGATTGGTCATCTACGGCTCATTTCTGTCTATCAGCCACTGTGGAACCACGGGGAAGCGGCGATGGAAACGTATCGCTCGGAGCTAGAGGGACAGTTAGCACGGGGAAACAGCCGGGAATGCGTGGTGATTGGTGGCGACATGAACGCTACCATAGGACCGGTCGAACGCACGGGCACCGGGCACACCAGAGGGCGGTACGGTTTGGGTCGAACGAATGAAGCCGGCGACGACTTCCTCCGATGGTGTGAGGAGAACAACCTCGCATGGGCCAACAGCTTCGTGGACCACAAATCCAGGGGAACCTGGTGCCATCCGGCGCTTGGACAGTGGTTTGAATTGGACGGCTTCATAACAAAAGCCAGTCAACGCCACGCCCTGGTTCGGACAATCAAGACTGAAATAGTGGACGCGTTTTCTGATCACCGACCGAAAAAGATTGTCATCAACAAGAACGCAGTCGGGAAGGCCCCGGCGCGGGCACCGGTCAAAAGAGCCAGAACGGCGAATGTGAAGTGGGAATTGCTGAGGGCAGGCGGAAAGAGGGACGAATTTCGACAGAATGTGGATCGACAGATCGAACACACCGACACCAATTGGGACGACTTCGTAGGACAGCTTACGGATGTTGCAAAGGAAACGTGTGGGGTCCACGACAAGCCAGTGACATCGCCGTGGATGGTCGGGAAGGAAGGCGAGTGTCGGCAATTCCGCCGTGCGATCGAACAGTGTCTGAACGACAGGCGTGTGGAACAGGAACGAAATGGCAACGGCACGGCAGAATATGCTCGCATCCGTGAGCAGCTCAGGGCGGCTCGAAGACGGTACAAGAAGCAGCTGAAAGACTGGGAGACCCAATGGTGGGATGGTCTCATCTTGGAGTGCAAGGAAGCCCAAGAGCGGGGCGATGCGGGGCTGGTCTACAAGATTCTCAAAAAACTCGGCGAAAGAACAAACAAAGCCATGGCCGCCGACCATTTCACAGCCGCGGAATTCAAGCAACACTTCGAAAAGTCACAGCAGAACGGCACGAAGCAGCACCGGGAGACATTAACCGAACGGTGGCCGACGTCCCAGTTCGAGGTACCAAGAGAGCAGCGATGGCGATGGCCAGAATGCTGAACGCAACACCGACAACGGACGAGATTATGAAGGAGTGGCGGAATATGAAAGAAGCGGCTCCGGGCCAAGATAGTCTACGGTTGGTGTACATTAAATCAGCGCCAGAGCGTGTGCAGCAAGCTGTTGTTGACATGGTCATTTTCATGTTCAAAAACAGGGCGGACAAATGGCCGGATAGCACGAAAGTTGGATTGGTAATCCCGTTATTCAAGAAGGGCGACAGGAGGAACGTGAATAATTATAGGGGAGTGTGCCTCCTGCCTATGGTCAGTCGGATCCTTGCGCGGGTGCTCGCGGTGCGGCTAAGAAACTGGGCAGAAGCGGCGGACCTGCTGGACGAGAATCAAAATGGGTTCCGGAGCGGGCGCTCGGCGGCGGATGCAACGCAGATATTCATGCGACTGCAGGAAGACGAATGCTACCGGCGGATGTGCATCGAAGACCAGAACGGAACGTTCGAGCCAACGGACAGCGACCCGCAGGCGAGATTGCTCGACCTGCAGAAGGCATACCCGAGGGTTAACAAACCGGCCCTATGGTGCCTGCTGGCAAGATACGGTATGAAGGGCAACATGCTGCACGTGCTTCAAGATCTGCATGAGACGACGGAATATCGATTCGAAAAAGGCCCAAGCCAGTATCATCCAAGCATGTGTGGAAAGTACAATGCTTTTCGACTGCCAAGCCAGGACCTGGTACACGGCGGAAGTAAAAGCCCTACAGTCGATGGTGGATAAAGCGTATAGATATGTATGGAGCAACAAAGCGGATGGAGCGGGAACGACGTAACATGTTCGACGTGCGGTGGGAACTTGGTGTCGGGTCGATACGCAAAAAGATCGAAGAGCGGACGCTTCAGCGGATCGGGCATGTGGTCCGGATGCAGAACTCTCGACTCACTAAACAAGTAGTGCTCGGCTGGAGCCCGGGGCTGGAAGACATATCCCTGGCGAGGAAGAACCACCGAAACACGGTGGCCTACTGGCGGAAGCTGCTAAAGGAGGCGAACATCGACCTCGATGACGTCGAAAAATTGGCGACGAACCGCGCCGGATGGCGCAAGGTGGTGGCTAGCAGAGTCAAATTCATCGATCAGTGGGAAGTCGATCAGTCAAACACGTCACCTGCGCAAGCGGGGGGCAATCGCAGCCAGTGGCAGCCGAGGGTGACAGAAACCGATGGTTGGCAGTGCCGATGGGCGGGATGCGGCAAAGTATGCAAGTCGAAGTCGGGTTTGGCGGTTCATGTGAAGCGAATGCATCGGGAAACGGCGGGAGCAGTAAAGTTCGAATGTACGAAATGTGGAGGGACGTTCTCGCAGCAAGCTAACCTCAAAAACCACGACAAATCGTGCCGAGCAACAACTGCGGCAGCGGTTAACGGAAAGGTCGCGTGCGAGGTATGCGGCCGAGAGTACTCAAAGTCGAACATCGCACGCCATCGAAAGTGCCATGACGAATTGCGGGGAGAAGGAACAGCGGACCCAGCGGAAGGAAAAACGGTCTCCCCTCCAAGGCAATACAAGTCGCGTCGTAAACAATGCGATATCTGCGGGAGGTGGTATGCGGCAACAAACATGGCGCGCCACCGGCGAACTTGCAACATTTGATCCGAGGCAGGCTTACCCGAACCGGGTGAACGCCTAAAATGGAATGGAATGGATGGTGTACAATTTATATTGGGTAACGAAG
>JASANE010016505.1:0-13645 GCA_030248225.1 Trileptium ribeirensis | reverse complement strand
TTGCTGTCCGTGGTTTAAGGGGTCGAGGTATAGATAGTTTCAGGGGAAGGAGGTCCTCGGGGAATTTGCCAGAGCGTAAATTTCTGTAATTTTTACGAACTCAAAATTTTTTCCCGAATTTTTGCCGATTTGAGATAAATTTTTCCTAATTTCCCAAATTTTTTTTACAAATTTGGCTCCATTTTTACCAACTTTCGCTAAAAATTTCACGGGATCTCAGCGCCGTGGCGTGGTAGGGGAAGGTTGGGCGGATGGCCGAAAAGGGTAAACGTGGCTTGAAAACCGATGGTTAGGGGTAACCCCTACATACCTATCGACACCTATGACTTCATATAAACTTCCAGCTTCTCTCATCGCCAATGTGGTGCCAAAGCCTGAATGTTGTAATCTAAAGAGACGTGTATACAACTATATTGACCATGAACTTACGAAATGAGCGGGATATCAGTGATATTACTAGAACACTTGAGGAGATATATCCGCTTATTGCGTATTTGTAGACAACAATGGACAACTTCACAGACGATTAATTACTCCACGAAATGAAGCCAGCAGCACCCATATAGCTAGAGCAGTGGCGGATATATTGCCTTTTTATGTATTTTATGTTTCGTGGGCTCATTCAAAAAACCGCTATGACTCGCAACTCCGCAGCAGGACAATGCGCAACTAGATGATACATAATCGACCTGTTCTTCAAATACCAAAAACACCCATATGGTTAGAATATGAGCGGTTGCGAGATATTTGGGCGTGTATTTTGAGTTTCATGAGCCCAAGTAAAAGTAGCTTTGGACTGAAATAAAATATAAACCCTAACACGGCGCATAACAAAGCATTATATGCGGTATAGTTTTTGCGCTACAAGGTAAGTCTAATTTGATTCAGATATGTGCACCACTTGCGAGATACAATCCATAACATAACATATAATCTCCAACCCCTTTTTGAGCCGACAGAACTCATTCGTCCCATATTCACACCCGGAAGCAGTTTGAATCCGTATTGAAGTCTAACAAAAGGGCACCAATAGAGATTTTAAGTCTTCGAATGCGCTAACGAGCGCGTCAATCCGCCCAGCCGATGTTGAGTTACGCGTATCACCTTCAAAAAACCATAAACGGACATCGCCCCGAAATTCTGCTCCGGCCATGACTAATCTTAGGGAATCTTGTATACTTCTCTCTTTATATTCTATGAAATAACTGAAAAGCCTACGTATGACACCCAAACAAGCTAAAAAAAGTCCCCAATTTTTTTTGTAACATGACAAACTACTATAGGCAGATATAAGAGGCGAGGTTACCATAGGAACTTAATAAATTTGTATTGTATTGTATTATTGTCTTGTCTAACTCACTATACTCAGAATTCAAATATAAGCATGTACGTTAATTGATTAATTTATTCATAATAAACATAGCTAACATATCTAGCGCAACATATAAGCAAGTACGTCATAGCTAAGTACACCAGACCCAGTGTTGACCTCCTGCATGACATGCTGACACGAAATTTATAAATATTTCTATTTTATTCTTATTTGAATAATTATACTTCTACAACAACAACAACTACAACCTCAAATTAGTTTACTGCAAAACCATACCTAAATGTAGTATGCGTTTATACCTGCATTTAAACAATACAACAAAATATTGAATTACAGCAAAAGTACGGTAAACTAATACAGTAGATCAGAAAAATATTGAATGCCGTTACTTTATATCTGATTCATAGGTTTTATCATATTTTCAGTAATTTGAGAAATCTACCAGTTTTAGGAGTTTCGGTATCCATTTTGTTTGATCAAATTTCGGAATATTCTATTTTATCGGAACCACAAATAAATAATTCCAAATACGTTGGCCCCAGTTAGCCTTAAAACAAATTAGCTCGTCTTATAGAAATAACTAATTAATCTTTTAGCAAAAGTGTAACAATACAATCATCACTACACCTGGTATTAAAGTAAAACAGTTTCGAGACTGTGATCCAATTTTTGCCTTAGGTACTTAGCAAGCTTGCTTTTGACTTGTGCATTTCAGTCATTGGTGATGACGTTTCCTTGGCTGGTCAATATTTTCAGAGTCATGGAAGCCTAAAAAATTCGTCTCCATTGAGTACTCTGTAGTAATAGTTTCATGCAATATGTCTAAGAGTTTAAGGTATTTTATCTCTCCAAAAACTGAAAAGGTTTACTTGCTGCGAATTAATGCTTTTAGAGCTTACTGAAGGTGCGCCGTAACGACTTCAGAGAATATCTCAATATTTTAAAGATTCTTAAATTGCAAATTCCCGACGTATTACATTACAGCTATGCTGATTGTCACTCGAATCGGTTCAACAAAACAATTGAATGGTGCTAAAGTGAGTCTTTTCAAGTGACCATTTCATAAGTTATAGTGTAGAGGGTAGTTGTTGTGTCTTTTCGTTTATCCTCGCTCAGCTTTTGCTTAGCCGCTAAGATGTATATAAACTAGGTTGTTGTTGGTCCCCGTAAATGTGATACTTTCGATTTTAATTATTCTAGAACTAATTTCAAGTAGCTTTGCCGTTCATCTTTTGGTGAACGGTCGAAAGGCCTCTTATTCCCGGACGGTTATAATTTTGATGTTTTATACATTGGCAGTGTATTAATGTTTTTTCGGTCGAAGTCCGTGACATCCTAGGGTTTTCTAGAAAATAAGTGCTGATCTTCTTTGACTCAACTTATGATCATGACGCATGCATATATATACTGGCAGACAGAAACTTAACAAACAACAGAAACAGCAATTAAATATAAAAACCGATTAAATATACACATTTATACACAAAACCATATACGAAAAAAACAATAAACATGAAACCGTTGGGTGTGTATTCGCAATCTATATGTCACGTTTTTTTTGCGCGATCGCGTAATTTAAGGGTAGTATCAATATCACTATCACGGGCTTAAATGCAGATCACAGTGAAAGTAACAGGCCAGAACGGTCCTATTACACATTATATATTAGTCCGAAAAAAGAAACGTGTAAATCTAATACCTTATGCACCACTATCCTGAGTGATAGTGGTGGAAAAAAATAGATATATGTAATTTCGTATTTTTCAGCATATTAAGTGTTTACTCTCTAAACTGAAACACGTTCTTGACACGATTGTTAAACAAATAATGTTTCATATGGAAATTGCTTGTCTTTTAAAGGCTTCATTTTAGAACATCTTGTAGCGTCGTCCGGAAATTTAAAATGATGAGATGCAAGTAAATTATAGACAAATATATACTTTTTCATAACTGTTTGTTCACTTGAACATTTTCTCCACAAAAACAAAAATAACAAGATATTTTCTGTCGCACAAGACGTTCCCACTATAGAGGAAGCCCCCGAGTATGTTAAAAACTGCTGCATCCGGTCAGAGTTCCCGCATTTGGCTAATGAGGAATTGGTTTTCATCACAGGTGGTGTTTTCAAAAAATTCAGAATAAAAATTAGCGAGGCAGCGCGAATTTTCTATGCTTCAGAGAAAAAGAGTTATGACTTCTTAAAAATCAGTAAAATATGTACTTTAAATTATTACCATCTAGTTATTGCAAGTGCTAGAGTTGTTGCGGAAGCCCAATTTTTCGCCACAGCGGAGGCGGGAGAGGTCACAGCTTCAAGTCAACAGAAAGAACATGGATGGCAAGGTTGCTAAAAATCATCCAAGATGGGCTAAGGGTAACTCACAATAAAACAAAACTGCTAATAGATACATGAGCAGCTCTGAATATGCTCATGAATGGATCTTCAAATATCCAATGCTAAAAATTCAGCGAGCTAGTTATTCGCGGTCACATATCATTAATCTTAAAAGTGCACAAAACATCTGGCACGTTTAAATTTAAATGGAGAATCAATTTCTTTAGCTGTAAGTCACATACAGAACGTCCTAGGGTATTAACTATAAACAAATTGTGAACTCAGAACTAACCCTTTGAAGCCGAAGCAAAATAAAATCGCTCCGTTCACATTCCAAACCTTAAAGTGAATTTTATAATAATTACATAAGCCTGTGATTATCCCTAATCCTTTGAGTGTGTGTTTGTGAACACAGCGCCATTACTAACCTGGTTTTTCGAATCATACAAAGTAACATCTTTCGGCCCTGTTTGTTTCAAACTCATAACATGACATTATCCATATAAAGACGTCTGTAATCTTTTGACATCTCTGCCTCGCGAATGTTTAACGTATTAACAATTATTTTGTTATAAAAATTAAAATTAATAACGCTTTTATCGCTATGACATCTCTGCCTCGCGAATGTTTAACGTATTAACAATTATTTTGTTATAAAAATTAAAATTAATAACGCTTTTATCGCTAAAGTTATTTCTAGGTGCACGAAGTCGTTTCACCCTAACATGCACAGTTTTATCTATATTTTTTTACTATTTGAATTTTGGAATATAGAAACATTCCTTTTTATTGAATTTCCTTTAATTACAGCTGGGTAATCGCATTTTGTTGCATTAAAAATTTCGGGTTTCGAATTTGCAACAGTAAAAGAGGTCTTTTTTGGCGGTAAGCTAGCAATAGAATCACTGTTCACCAAACAGGACCCTCCTTTTACCCAACTATTCAGGATGTCCGAAACTAGAACAGAGTAATTTGAGCAGGGGACATTCCATAGTGTTCCTGACCAATCTTTGTAAAATGAAGTTACATCATAATATCGGGCTATTATATCTTGTGATTTAGTCAATAAAATGTCAATTTAAAAATGATTGCTTACGACCATACAAACAACTGCAAATGAAACTTAAAAGTATGCAGCAATATGTCGCATGTAAACATGAAATAAGCTCAAATAGTATTAGTTAGTATCTGAATGAAATTTTGAGTTCAAATTCTCGGTGTAAATGGGATAGTATTGTAATACATACGTGAGCTCCGAGGTCTCACTTTGAGAAAGCGTGTCCGCATGGGCGGCTTTTGGATTCTCTGCGGTGATTAGCGAGGTCGGCGGGGGTGGAGAGAGGGGAGGGAGTTGTCGTAAGGGTCATAAATTTTCCCATTGTTTTGGGACCCAAGATTTTTCTTAATTTTTGCCAATTTTACCCATAGTTTTTCGGACTGTGGAAGGAAGGGGAGCGGGGATGCGGAGGAAGGAGGAGTGGGAAGGAGAAGAAGTGGGAGAGCGAGGAGCGAAAGGAGGACGTGGCGAAAATCAATTGGGGTCAATTTTGCCAGCCAAGGTGGTATTGCCATTTTCCCTTAGAAGGTCAGAGTTCCAGTAAGAGATAATACCATTAACTCTATTAGCACGTATGATCTTTAAAATGTTTTGTGTCCGCCATGTCAAATATATAACCATTACAGAAATCTCGATACATAAACATTACAGAAATCAGTATTTTTTAAACTGAAAACAAATTTCAGGAATTTTGTCGCTATCATTTCTTCACTTGATAAAATAACTGTTTTTCAAAAAATAAAACAAAGTAAAAGCAATAAGTTAAACCACAACGTTAAGTCAAACAGAAATGATTCTAGAAATTAAATGAGTTTAAATTTTGACTGAAAATCAGACCGTAAATTATTGATTGTTCTGAATCTTGCGTGAAATCTGTTCGAATAAAAAATCCTAAAAAGTTCTCAAATGTGCAAGCAGCAATATAAATTATATATATACCTTTAATAATTTTTTCAAATACGAAAACTAGTTATTTTCCTGTAGTTTACAGCCAAACTCTCACATGTGCTGCTGTTTTGAAAAGCAAAGAGCTCTTAAATATATAATTTAGTTTCGTTAAGAGTTTGTGGACAAATTAATATATTTCAATTACGACGGTGAATTGAACTAGTAGATGGAAAATCGTCAAGAATAATGTGCGAAGACGGCTATGAGATCCAGTTGTATTCGGACTTGAAAACAATCTTCGTTTTTACGTCATTTAATGAACAACTTTTATTACTGCAAAATGCTTCATAAAAGTATCGTACGTTTAGCACATCTATATATTCTTCTGTGCGCAACATTGTTCTAATAGCATTGCGTAAAATTGTTCAGATGTCCATTACCGGGGTGTATTGTTTATTGCAAATTCAGCTACAACATGCAGGTTTCACAGAATAATGAGTGCAAAAAGTGGGCATTTTTGTTTTCAACAGCCGTTTGCAAGAAACTAAAGGAACAATTATAGCGATATCCTGTGTTATATGTAGGTCCAGAAGAGGTAGGATGCTGTCACAAATTATGGTCAGTGACCGGGGCGTTGTAAATGTAAATGCATTTGAAGTGCCGCCAAACCTTTATATTTTTATCCCGAAATTTCACACTCAAAATTGGAACAGAAACTGAAAAGTTATTTTTCTTGTATTATTTATTTTTCACTATTTCAAGACACAAACATCATTCAAAATTTTTATACTATTCACTACTGGAAGCAAAGAAGACGACAAACTAACATTGAAAATAAGATGCCATTGCAAAAAAAAACTGGTTTTGCGTTTCAAATTAGTGCAATTTTGAGCGATTTTAAGATCGAAAACGTAATCAGACTTTTGAGTTCAGATATACTGTTCTAATTTTGAATTCCAATTTTGAGCTGTAGCCCAGAACGCGTGAACGCACCTTTAAAGTTTTTATTTTTTAAAAGTAATATGCAGATTAAAAGCTTCCGCGCCGTTTTTCTACATTCTAGGAAAATATCTCAAATCAATTCAATTCGCTAAGCCGACACGAATCGGCTTGCCGTAATTCAACCATTATTCCAAAATCGACGAAATCGCAGTACAGAAGTAAAGCTGGATGACGGCACCATCAGGTGCGTATCAGGTGCGTAATCTGCGTAAAAAGAATCATGCCTTATTCCCCAGCATCAACCTGCGGCATCAATCCCAAAAGCCTACGGACCTCGCGCACCTATTTTTATGCACTTACTGAAAAGACAATCTTAACCTTTATGCTACAATTTACGCAATGTATAACATATATATATATACATACATATATAACATTCTTAACAGAAATTTATCAAAGTAACGGCCGTGACAACGTAGCCATTGAACATATAAATGTTTCAAACTAAAAAATCCTCGTTTAATATTGCATCACATTGGCTATGAAGACTAAATAAGCCAGGAATAGGATGTAACCAAACCATGAAACTTAACCTGATAAAGTACGGTATTATTGCTCTCGTAATCAGCGCTTTAATTCATGTTTGCTTAATAACATAGCTTATGTTCGATAAGTCACTTAACTGTATAAGAAATCTATTTATAAAACTAAACTATTGCGACTACACATCCACAAATTCGAAAAAGACCACTGCACAATCTAAAAGTAATGTATCTGCAGCTGACAACATGAAATTTTAAAATAAAAAAAATAAAATTAACTATAGTATTACATAAAGCATTAGTGAACAGTCGATCATAAATCCAGCGTCAATCCAATTGAACTCCAAAACACAGCCATACTTAATTTTATAAAAAAATTTCTTTGCAAATATTGTGCCTTACTGTGTTTCGTATTCTTAATCCACAGCCTACTGTAATATATCAATGTGTCGAGTGGCTAAGGGAGTGGTACAATGGTCGGACCTCCATCAAGGAAAATCTATCTCCCTAAAGGATATGCACATATCACTTCCTACCACTTATTATACCACAATTGGTAGCAATTTTAAGTTCCTGAAAAGTTCAAATCTTTATCTCCCTGGCCTACATTGCTGAGAACCTCCCTCCCTTCGCCGAAACCGTGGTGCAATGGTCAAACCTCCGTCAAGCAAAATCTATCTCCCTAAAGGCTATGCACACATCACTCCCTACCCCTTATTATACCACAATTGGTAACAATTTTAAGTTCCTGAAAAGTTGAAATCTTTATCTCCCTGGCCTACATTGCTGAGAACCTCCCTCCCTTCGACGAAACCGTGGTGCAATGGTCGGCCCTGCGTCAAGCAAAATCTATCTCCCTAAAGGCTATGCACACATCACTCCCTACCCCTTATTATACCGCAATTGGTAACAATTTTAAGTTCCTGAAAAGTTCAAATCTTTATCTCCCTGGCCTACATTGCCGAGAACCTCCCTCCCTTCGCCGAAACCGTGGTGCAATGGTCGGCCCTGCGTCAAGCAAAATCTATCTCCGTAAAGGCTATGCACACATCACTTCCTACCACTTATTATACCACAATTGGTAGCAATTTTAAGTTCCTGAAAAGTTCAAATCTTTATCTCCCTGGCCTACATTGCTGAGAACCTCCCTCTATTCGCCGAAACCGTGGTGCAATGGTCGGACCTCCGTCAAGCAAAATCTATCTCCCTAAAGGCTATGCACACATCACTCCCTACCCCTTATTATACCGCAATTGGTAACAATTTTAAGTTCCTGAAAAGTTCAAATCTTTATATCCCTGGCCTACATTGCCGAGAACCTCCCTCCCTTCGCCGAAACCGTGGTGCAATGGTCGGACCTCCGTCAAGCAAAATCGATCTCCCTAAAGGCTATGCACACATCACTTCCTACCACTTATTATACCACAATTGGTAGCAATTTTAAGTTCCTGAAAAGTTCAAATCTTTATCTCCCTGGCCTACATTGCCGAGAACCTCCCTCCCTTCGCCGAAACCGTGGTGCAATGGTCGGACCTCCGTCAAACAAAATCTATCTCCCTAAAGGCTATGCACACATCACTCCCTACCCCTTATTATACCACAATTGGTAACAATTTTAAGTTCCTGAAAAGTTCAAATCTTTATCTCCCTGATCCCTCTCACTGCCGAGAACCTCCTTCACTCGCCGAAACCATCTTTACCCCTAAACTGACGGATCTTCGATACCTATGTATGTATTTAAACTTAGTCTCGGGTCCGATATCAATTGCCGTTTTTGAGAAACACTTTTAGACGACGATAACATCCGAGACCAAAATTTAATCATATAGCGATATATTTACTGCTAGGTTAAATGTATATATTCATAAATGACTAGTCTGGTGGTATCACTGACGTATGTTTTATACTGAATCAGGTATAACGCACTACTGAAAAAATGTTGACAACAATGTTGCAGCCGTTTAGTTCGTACAGAGAGCAGAGAAAATACCCTTGCTGAAGTATAATGATAAACGAATAATAGGCTAGGATTAGGATTTATACGAGAACATGAATAAAATGTTTGCTACAATCATGTGTATGAGATTAGAATTGCGTATTAGGTTTTTATGCATGTCCAGTTTTAGATACAAAACCTGGCCCATGTCAACTTTAGGAACCGAAGTATAATGCATGCCATGCCGTTCTCGATATACTAAGCCTAAGCCTTAGTTTTAACCTAAGCTAAGGTCACTATATGAGCCATGTACTAAGCCTAAGCCTAAGTAGGGGCTGCCGCACCCCGAAACCCCCGCTCGAAGTTGTTCTTTTTTCTAACGCTATAACGTCCGGCCAATAAAGTTGACATTGGCCCAAATCCTAATCAATGGTCCGTGCCTGTATGTTCATCTTCGCAGCAGTCACGAGAATTTATTTTCGTACCAGTCGCACTGTTGTTTCATGATATTTAATATTCGAAACCTGAAACTATATATATTATTACTGCATATTAATTCGTATAAATATATATAATTAGATGGCAAATGAATCTTTTTATGCTTTATGTACCAACACAGAGACTAGAATAAGCTATGAAAAGCACGTAAACTAATTAGATGTAACGGGATGGATATACATATACAATACATTAGAAACTAAAAAAAATTATATACTCCAGAACAAGTCAATATTTATTTTTTCACAAGAAATATTTTTATAGAACTTGGTACTACTGTGACATCCAGTAATATAGAGAACCCGGGATAAGACAATTGGATGGCGAACGGGGCCATAATTAGAACCTGGTGGACGGTCAGATGACCTGAGGGTCCAGTCCCACTCCGAAATGATGCAGATAGCGCCTTAGAGGCATTTAAAACTCCAGACCAAGGCTCATAAGAGCATGTGTTTAGAAACTGGGCGGACTGCCCAAATTGAGCCAAAATCACTAACTATAAACCAGTCAATGTCTTGTTTCAGAGACGCTCCAACCATATTTATTGAGAACTGAGATGCTTAAGTTCGACTCCTCACCGCCGTGACCTTCAACAATCGAGATACGCATATGCAGCCTCAAAATTTTCGGCGCTTCGAACACTGTAAAATTTTACCTCGCTCGTGCGCTTTCAATATTTTCTTTTGCTCCGCTACGACATTGAACTGTCGGCCCATGTCAACTTTAGGGGCCGAAGTATAATGCATGCCAGCCCGTTATCGATATACTAAGCCTATAAGCTTTAGTCTTAGCCTAAGCTAAGCTCCTTATATGACACATACACTAAGCCTAAGCCTAAGTCAAGGGGCTACCGCCCCCTCCCCGAACCCCCGCTCTAAGCTGTTCTTTTTCTAACGTTATAACGTCCGACCCCTAAAGTTGACATGGGCCGAACTGTCTATAAATAAGTCAACGTATTAAATGGCCTTGTTGAAATGACCCGGTGACCATGAGGACCCGGTGACTCTCTACATCTCGATTGCTTAACTAGGCCTGAATGAAATAACTTATGTTTCGACTCTTATGTTTGTGACAAACAAGACGTCTGGCGATACTGTTGATAAAAAAGATTTTAGTGAGATTATGTTTTCATCATTACATGCAATAGTTAAAACATTTCTTGCACACAGATTTATATGTACGGTTTGAACGAGTAATATGTACCGCCGTGCGTACAAGTCTTCGAGTTCACGGAAGCCGTGCTTCAACTGACTTGTGACATTGTTGTAGCACAGTTTTATACTGTGCATACTGTGTTCCAAAAATACTATTTTACAAGTTTCATGTTCTCAATTTTCACTGTATCGAGGGCTTTAATATATAACAATTTTTAAGAAACCACCGGATTTCAGGTAGCTCTACAATGTTACAAATAGTTTCATAACTATCATTTCAACACTTTTTACTTTTTCTTATGAATAGGGTTAATTCATACCATATTGTAAGTGGGTCGCTGGATAATAAATACAGATAATTGCAAATAATATAGATAATCAAGTGAACTTGTGGGATTTTTCAAAAATGTTAATGACAACATTTAATTATTCTCACGTATCATTCAAACGTTTGACGGCTACAATTTCTCAATTAGCTTTTGAAAATTGGCATGTTAAAATATAAGTGAACACACTGCTGCGACGGATATAATATTTCGGAAATTAAAGCAAATTGGATATTTTCTTAAATGATACGACAAAAATTAATGTGCTAAGTAACACAATTGATATAAACAAGACTAATCATCATACTGCAGGCGACGTCAGCCTCAGTCCTGCGGCTAGCCTAAGTAACGCCTGAAGCTGTGGCTAGCCTAAGTGACGCCTGAAGCTGCGGCTGGCCTAAGTGACGCCTGAAGCTGCGGCTAGCCTAAGTGACGCCTGAAGCTGCGGCTAGCCTAAGTGACGCCTGAAGCTGCGGCTAGCCTAAGTGACGCCTGAAGCTGCGGCTGGCCTAAGTGACGCCTGAAGCTGCGGCTAGCCTAAGTGACGCCTGAAGCTGCGGCTAGCCTAAGTGACGCCTGAAGCTGCGGCTGGCCTAAGTGATGCCTGAAGCTGCGGCTAGCCTAAGTGACGCCTGAAGCTGCGGCTAGCCTAAGTGACGCCTGAAGCTGCGGCTAGCCTAAGTGACGTCTGAAGCGTAACAAAAGATCGACTCAGCTCGATAATACTAGTTTGAATGATATATAACATTACACATTTACATAGAGAAAGTTTTTTCTAAATATTTTGGTATTAACAGGGCATATGCGTCGAGCGTGGGTATAAGGGAGAATAGTCCCTCTATGTTTCCACTATGCATTAAGGTGTCCGAGAATGCTGAGATGACCAAGAAAATTTCATCCAATTTTTGCCAATTTCAGTTGGATATTCAAGGGCGTCGCCAAACGGGGGGGGGCGGCGAGGCGGGCACGAAGGGCCATGCCCCCACAGTTTGGCTTGGTGCCCTCCAGTTCGAATTTACAGCTAACTTGTGCCCCTTCATAAAGCCTTGGTGCCCTCTCAGTTCGGATTTTGTGCCCCTCTAGAAAGCCTTGGTGCCCGCCAGTTGGGATTTTCTGGCTACGCCGCTGTGGACATTACGAAAATTTTTCACAAATTTAGTCAAAATTCCCTAAATTTACCGTTGACTACTTTTGACAGCACGAAGTGGGTTATGGGGTAAAGAAGAACACACCATAACTATTCTAATAGGGCTTTGCCTGCATGCCCAGAGTGCTATGGCACTGTTTTATTCGATATAAACCACGATTACTGATGCGTTTCATTCGCAGAAAACCTAACTCAAACTTTCTTTTTCTCTAGATAAATCATTTGATCAAGAGGGGCGCCACCCTTTCAGGCCAAAATATGTATTTTTCCTGATGGCGTCCACAATTTTCATTATGCCCCAACCTGGAGTCCGCCCCCCCCCCACTTTCCGACGGCGTGCGGCGCCCCTGTGGTCCAACCACAACTGCCTATATTCGTGTTTATATATTTGTTAACATTTAATTGTGCTCACAATGTAAACAATAACAACGTAACAGCAGTCTTGATATAGTAATGATTTTATTTGTTTTGTTTACGTTAACCACTCTATTATATCCGTATTGTTTACAAATGGTATTGTAGTTTTTGTTTCAATGTTTGTGTCCTGGCGCATATGTGTTGATAGGAGCAGTGGCGCAGCACGCGGGGGGACGGGGTAACCGACCCCCCCCGGTTATCGCAGTGGCGGGGACCTCGTCAGTGAGATCCACTATTTGTTGTGAAGTTTTTGTATTTCTTTTCACTGTTGTTCACTGAACACAAATTTCATTTTTAGACTAAAGAACAGAAAATAGTCCGTTTCATATTTGATACATTATAATGTGAAAATATTCGCGCACACATTGGTGTCAAAATGTACAGATGCCGAATTGCATTCGCTAATGGCGTTACGGAACAGGAAAATGTCGAAATCGGATACGGCTATTGAAATCCGAGTTTTGTTCTCTCTTTAGTAGTTGGTTCCCAAAGCGAAACACTCCAAAATTAGGTATATACAAATAAAGGATCAAGGTCCCTCGGTATAGATATCCTAGGGTCAAAATCACAGATTATAAATATATATATCTTTATTACAGAAAAAATTAAAAGTGGCAGAGGCGCACCAAGATGGAGTGGGAAGGGCTACGGGGCGCCCCCTTACACTTTTGGGCAAAAATCGATAAAAATATGTAGGATTTTTTCTTTATGGTGTCCGCAATTTTTCCTTACATCCTATTTTGAGTCCCCCCACTTTCGAACATCGTGCTGCGCCGCTGGATAGGAGGGAGTAAGTATGTAGTTATCCACCGGAAGGGTCGGAATCCCCCAAGCCATATTCTCACCGCGAAAGCTCCTCATCCCCTCTTCCCAGGCGAGCGCAATGCTTTCCCTTCCGCGCCGAAAGAACCCAAAAATTTTGGCCAAAATGTGGCAAATTGGCAAAAAGTGGTGGAAAATTTGCAAAAATCGGCGAATAATGTGTTACAAATGCGGAAAAATTGCCAAAAATTAAAACAAATTTCGAGTCCCAAAAATTATTCCCTCAGTGGGAGGCAAACCCATGGACG
>JASANE010016504.1:0-18916 GCA_030248225.1 Trileptium ribeirensis | reverse complement strand
TTTCTGACACGCAACCACATTATTACGTCCAACCAACATGGCTGTCTTAGTGGACGGTCTGTCATCTCTAACCTACTGACATCTTGGGAGGAAATGTCTTCTGTGTTTGATGATGCATCGCAACCGGGTATGGATATCATGTATATTGATTTTCGTAAAGAGTTTGACACTGTTCCTACTCGCCGCCTTATGATGAAATTGCAATGTTGTGGTATACGTGGACGTTTACTTAAGTGGTTTTCTTGTTTCTGTTGTTGCATACAACGAGAACTCAACGGGAGTAACGACTAAGTGGATGCCTGTTCACAGCGGTATTCCTCAAGGTTTTGTATCTCAGGTCCATTTTGCTTTCTGGTGTTCATTAATGACCTGCCAAGACGCCTTCAAGACTACTGTGAAGTAGACTTGTTTGTAGATGATGTGCGCCTCCTGAAACGAATTTCTCGCTCATCTGATTGCTGGTCTCTACAGTTTGCCCTTAAGTGAACTCGAGCGTTGGTGTGATGATACGCTTATGTGTCCGAAGCTTTCAAAGTCGAAATGTCTTCGCATCCGTCCAATATGCAACTTCACTTATCATCTTAGATCCGGCGCTATTTCCCAAAGTGTCGCATATCCGCGATCTCGGAGTTATTATGTCAGATGATATGAAATTCAATCTACACGTTGATCACCTAGTTTGAAGCGCTAATCGTATCATCGCCCTCATGCGCTCTATCGATTGTTTCGCGTTCGCCAGATGTGTTCGTTGCTCTTTTCAAAACACTTGTTCGTCCCAGTCTTGAATACGCATCTGTCATATGGTCGCCACAATACGCCACTTTTGCACAAATAAGTTGAAGTGGTTCAGCAGCCATGTCTTCGACTTTACCGCAATTACATCTCTGATATACCATTCTACGCTTGCCCAACGACGGCAAACGTTTGATTTAATCTATGTCTACAAAATACTCTCGGGAATTACAATTCTCGATCCAAATGACTTCTTCGTACCTGTTGACTACCAGACTTCTACGCGGTAATAGCAAAAAGCTGGCTGTTCGATACGCGCGAACCAACGTTAGGTATCATTATTTCAATTGGAGAACGGTCAATGCTTGGAATTTACTTCCCGACAGCGCCGTTTGCGCTGGCACTATTGCCATTTTTAAGGAATGCCTGCGTCACACCCGCTAAATTGTCATTGTGACATAGGGTGTATTGTCTATAAGGTAACTCTATAAGGTAATAAGGTAAGATTTTTGGTTTTAAATCGTTGTAGGTGCAATCTTTCTTTCGCGTGTAAGAGAATTGAACATTTGGAAACAAGTTGAAAACAAGTGGATACATGCTAAGAGTGTTACCCTTACTGAGGTGCAGAACTGGTCAGCCCGAAAATGCCGACCTCAATGCCTAACAGGTTGTTTAAACGCCCGCACGACCCTGTCGTCACCGCTCCCTTTTTCTAATGCATAGCCATGTTTGACTATTTTAACAATGTTGAGCTCCAACGGATCACTATATGTATCTGGATTGCGTGTTACTGTCGCACTCTAGACCACTACGCCTATTTCGTCTTAAAGCGTATTTTGTACAGACTTTGAACGATTGGTCTCAGTGTCTCATTTTAGCTGTTAAGTTGTTCGTCTGCTATTTTAGTGTACCTAATTTTGTTTACGCTATTTTGGATCTGTTCTTCGCTCGTTTAAAAAAACCTACACGAGGTATGTCCTAGTTAGTCATGGCACACATATGCGCTTTGTTTAGAAATATTTTAGGGCTCAAACTGAAAGCTATACTGATAAAAAGCAAGATATCAGATATGACACCAAAATACGATTCGGCTTTATTCAACATTATTTTGCGGTAATTTTATTATTGGGTGGCTAGTTACACTATACAACTTGCGATATACACTATTGTTGAAATTTTTGGAGTGTCCATTTGCTTGATTTTTGTGAACACAGCTGCTGATGCACTAGAAGATCTGAGCTTCGTACGTTTATGATCCTATTCGGCCACATGAGCAAAACGCTGTCTCAGAATAAAAGGAATCTCCCGGAATGTCAAATTTCCTGCTTGTTTTAGGCACGGCGGCGTGCGGAACTTGAGGGGAAAAGATAAACCCCACTTCCTTTAAAAAAACGAGCATGTACGTATTATGTAAAGCAAGGACCGAGTTCTGGCCCTATGAAATCCCAGTGCGCCATCGTTCCTCGCCTGTTGTGCCCGGGACAAACCCGGCTCCCTGACTCCCCCTGTGGAACCGTGGTTGACCTAAGGGAACCGATTAGCTTCTAGTAGGCTCCCGGTAGATTTATCAGGGTGTTCGGCCTGGCCACCATAGTGGCCCAAGTTTTGAGTGGGATGAAGATCCCCCGGTAGCAAGGGGCTCCAGCCCTCCTAGGCCTACCCACAGGTATGAAGGTTTACTGCATTTCCTTTGTACTTTCGGTTTTGGGTACCCTGCACTTGTTCAAATGAATTGATATTTCGTTTTATGCTATGTACATATTTGTTTACGCCTAGACCAAGTGAATAGTTAATGTGTTTAAGCGATATGTGTTTCTTGGATAAACGAATAGATTTGAAAACCGAATCAGGAGCAATTTTAGGAAGCCGTTAAACGGTAAAAGACTCCATATGAAAACAGCAGCTCATTCAGAGTTCATGGCGAAACCAATAACAATCAAATTTTATTCTGCCAAGTATATACAACAAAATACAAAATATAGAGCTCTGGGGGAAGCTTCCAGTGCTCCTGCCTCTGCCATCAGCACGAAATTAGGTAAACCGGCGCACGCCACGATAGACTTCCTTTAGCCAGTATCCAAGTAAAAAACCCGAGATCGCGAATACCGAAAGTACAAAGGAAATGCGGGTCAACCTTCATACCTGTGGGTAGGCCTAGGGGTGGACCCTTGCTCAGGGGGATCTTCATACCACTAGAAACTTGGGCCACTATAGTGGCCAGGCCGAACACCCTGATAAATCTACCGGGAGCCTACTAAGCTAATCGGTTCCCTTAGGTCAACCCACGGTTCACGGGGGAGTCAGGGAGCCGGGTTTGTCCGGGCACAACAGCGAGGAACGATGGCGCACTGGGATTTCATAGGGCCAGAACTGGTCCTTGTACATAATACGTACATGCTCGTTAAAGGAAGTGGGGTTTATCTTTCCTCAAGTTCCGCACGCCGCCGTGCCTAAAACAAGCGGAAATTTGACATTCCGGAGATTCCTTTATTCTCAAACAGCGTTTTGCTCATGTGGCCAAATAGGATCATAAACGTCGAAGCTCAGATCTTCTCGTGCATCAGCAGCTGTGTTCACAAAATCAAGCAATGGACACTCCAAAAATTTCAACAATAGTGTATATCGCAAGTTGTATGTGTAACTAGCCACCCAATAATAAAATTACCGCAATAATGTTGAATAAAGCCGATGGCGTCTTGGTGTCATATCTGATATCTTGCTTTTTATCAGTATAGCTTTCAGTTTGAGCCCTAAAATATTTCTAAACAAACGCATATGTGTGCCATGACTAACTAGGACATCCCTGGTGTAGGTTTTTTTAACGAGCGAAGAACAGATCCAAAATAGCGTAACAAAATTAGTACACTAAAATAGCAGACGAACGATTTAGGCTCAATCCGCCGCTGGAGCCAATAGTTTAAAGTTGTACAAAATACGCTTTAACAAATGGCGTAGTGGCTAGAGTGCGACAGTCACGCGATCCAGATACAGTGATCCGTTGGAGCCAACGCTTGTTCAAGATAGTAGAAATGTGGTGTGATTTAAGAAGGGGAGCGGTAACGACAGGGTAGTGCGGGCGTTTAAACAACCTGTTAGGCATTGAGGTCGGCGCTTTCGGGCTGACCAGTTCTGCACCTCAGTAAGGGTAACACTCTTTAGCATGTATCCACTTGTTTTCAACTTGTTTCCAAATGTTCAATTCTCTTACACGCGAAAGAGAAGATTGCACCTACAACGATTTAAAACCAAAAATCTTACCTTATTACCTTATAGAGTTACCTTATAGACAATACACCCTATATCACAATGACAATTTAGCGGGTGTGACGCAGACATTCCTTAAAAATGGCAATAGTGCCAGCGCAAACGGCGCTGTCGGGAAGTAAATTCCAAGCATTGACCGTTCTCCAATTGAAAGAATGAGCCCTGACGTTGGTTCGCGGGTATCAAACAGCCAGCTTTTTGCTATTACCGCGTAGAAGTCTGGTAGTAGACAGTACGAAGAAGACCATTTGGATCGAGAATCGTCATACCCGAGAGCATTTTGTAGACATAGATTAAATCAATCGTTTTCCGTCGTTGGGCAAGCGTAGAATGGTATATAGGATTGTAATTGCGGTAAAGTCGAAGACATCGCTGCTGAACTGCTTCCAACTTATTTGTGAGAGTGACGTATTGTGGCGACCATATTACAGATGCGTACTCAAGACTGGGACGAACAAGCGTTTTGAAAAGAGGGACGATCACATCTGGCGAACGCGAGACAATCGATCGACGCATGAGGCGGATGATACGATTAGCGCTTCGAACTAGGTGATCAACGTATTGATTGAATTCCATATCATCTGACATAATAACTCCGAGATCGCGGATATGTGACACTTGGGAATTCCCTCGGATCTAAGATGATAAGTGAAGTTGCATATTGGACTGATGCGAAGACATTTCGACTTTGAAAGCTTCGGACACATAAGCGTATTATCACACCAACGCTCGAGATCGTCGAGGGCAAACTGTGGAGACCAGCAATCAGATGAGCGAGAAATTCGTTTACGGAGGCGCACATCATCTACAAACAAGTCTACTTCACAGTAATCTTGAAGGCGTCTTGGGAGGTCATTAATGAACACCAGAAAGTAAAATGGGCCTGAGATAGAGCCTTGAGGAATACCGCTGTGAACAGGCATCCACTTAGTCGTTATTCCATTTAGAATTACTCGTTGTAGGCGCCCAGACAGGAAACCACAAAACCACTTCAGTAAACGTCCACGTATACCACAACATTCCAATTTCTTCATAAGGCGGCGAGTAAGAACAGTGTGAAACGCTTTACGAAAATCAATATATATGATATCCATACCCGGTAGCGATGCATCATCAAACACAGAAGACATTTCCTCCCAAGATATCAGTAGGTTAGAGATGACAGACCGTCCAATAAGAAAGCCGTGTTGGTTGGACGTAATAATGTGGTTGCGTGTCAGACAATCAATGACCTGGGACCAAATAATCTTTTCTAAAACTTTTCAGCAAACGGAAGTCAGTGATATAGGGCGTGTCAAGATTCCGTGAATTTGCCACTTTTGGCAACGGAGTGACATTGGCCGATTTCCAGTCCTTTGGAATTCGACCAGAATCTAAGGACTAAGGTAACGCAAGTTCAGCTGCACATCTTTTGAGAACGACGCAACGGACTTCATTTGGACCAGACGACTTATTAGCGTTGAAAACTGCAACTGTTTAACGACGTCTGCAGCGGTGAACTCAATGTCGATGATACTTTCTGGAACCCAGCCAGTTACAGGCGCTGGGATAGGACCAGGGGACTCCATGATAAACACGGATGAAAAAGCTTCATTGATACATTTAGCCACGTCATGGGCAAGGTGAAGGTTATTACGTCAGCATCCTTGATATATTGAATGGAGGACGTAGGTTTAACAAAACGTTTGCTGTAGCGAAAAACTGTTTTGGATTACGTCCAATGTTGCGAGCTAGGCGCTCTTCATAGTTTGCACGCGCCAGACGTATAGCTTTGTGATGTGACGTAGCTATCCTCTGATAGGCATTGTACAAAACATGAAGGCATCCTGACATCTTGTATTCACGCCAGGCTCTTCGTTTGGCCTATTTCGCTCGCTTCACATTTGGGTTAGATAGCCATGGTTCACAGTGAGATTCAGAAGATGGTATCGTTGTGGCCACAAACTTCTGCACCGCACTCTTATACATGGAAAGAAAAGTCGACCAAGCCGCGTCCACATCGCAATGATCTATTAAATTGATCCAATCAAAACACTTAAAATACGCTTTCATGGCACAGTTGTCGGCTTTAAAGTATCGTGGAAAAGGAACTTGTGGTGTCACTAACTGATGAACACCAGAAATAGAAATGACAACAGATACATCATGGTCACTTCGACCGAAGCCGACGTGTGGATCAACCGAAACACGTTCGGGGCAGTTAGATAGGACAAGATCGAGAGTGTTCTTGACGCGTGTTGCAAAATTTACATGCTGTTCAAGCAGATTGGATTCGATTGCCTCTTGGAACAATTTCTCACAAGGATTTCTAAACCGAGGCACTGGCCATGACAACATAGGCAAGTTAAATCACCACAAATGATTCCGTTAGTATCCTTAACCAGCTGAAAAGTGCGACAAATATTTTCGAACACAGAATACTATGTGCAGCCAAAAGTTGACATGTAGTCATTGTTCGATGGTCGGTAATACACGCCAATAATCAGGGGTACTTTAAGGGCTAACAGCTTCACATACAAGGTTTCTGTTGGACTAAAATGTTCCGGGTATGTTATGGGTTCTGGCTGAAGGGACACTTAATCAGCAAAGCAACTCCACCACGGTTGACGCCAGGAAATACTTTGTGTCGGTTATAACAAAAAATTATATATTTTTCCTATATTATATTAATTGGCTATTTTTAATCGTTCAGATGTGTCATGTTTAGCGCATCAAGCAAAACAATGGCTGGGCATAATTAGAACTGGAAATACATGCGGTACTTTGTAAATTCGGACCATATAACGGTTAAGATACTAAAATGACAAATCAGCATATTCCTTTCGTTAATAATATTTTCAACTTCCTCATAATTAGATAGCTAGGAAATTCGTTAACAATGAAATAAGTTCGTTTAAACTTGTTGATTTGGTGCGACGAGATTTATAGGCTAAATATCCAAAATCGCTCTTAAAATTTATTTTAATATTTAGTTTTTAGTCACTATATGACTTAGTTAGTGGCGTTTGGGCTCTCCACTTGTTCTAGAACGTTCCCTATTGATGTCATAACATAATACATATTACACATACGGGCCATTATCTAATTTTCAAACAAACAAAACAAACACAAAGTTTATTACGGAAATGATTATATGAACAGTATAAAGCAAAATAATTAAAACAGAGAGATAAGGCTATGTCATAAAATACTCAAATCCGTAACAAACATAACACTGAGATGAAAAAATGGATAAACCGCAAGTTTTCACCTATCTTAATCAAGGTTATGATCGAATTTAAAATATCTAGATAAATCTACCCTATGTAATATATTACGAAATGATTTATCATTCATAGAATGAACAAGAGGAACTGAAATAATATATTGAGGTAAATCATTCCATATAGGTTTAACACGATGAAAAAAGCTATGTTTAAGTGAATCCGTACGACAATGATTGATAACAAGCCGGGAATGATGGCCTCTCGTACGGACTCAATAGTGGATAAAACAAAATCAATGCGATCTAAACCACAACCACCGTGATATATTTTATAAAACAAAACCATGTCCTGTATTAATCTGCGTTGTTCTAAGGACTGAAGACCAAAATGCTGTACTCTGGCCGGATAATTCATAGGTGGTAGCATAAATTTACTGACTAGGCGTTTAGTAAAAAATCGTTGAATTTTCTCAACCTGATGAATGTCTTTTAACAAATTAGGAGACCAAACGGGTGAACCATGGTCAATAATAGGTAGCACATATGATTTATACACAGATATAAGTTCGGTACTATTCAAAACATTAAAGCATCTAAAGATCATGTTAATTAGACGAAAACATTTCCTAGAAACAGTAGAACAATGGCCAGAGAACTTCAGATCGTTAGTAAACACAACACCAAGATCATTAAACCGCTCAACATTTTCAAGTTTAAAGTCATTTATAGTATAGGCGTGTGTAAAATTGTTGGAACCTATACTTAAAACTTTACATTTAGACATTGAAATTTGCACTTGCCATTTGTTAGCATAATTTGAAACTACTTCAGCACGTTGTAACGCTTCCTTGGACTCATTTGGGTTTCTTTTACTTATGCAGTTATATATTTTTACGTCGTCTGCAAAAATTTTAAACTTAACTGTTGTAACTTCACTAGCTAAATCATTTATAAAAATTGTGATTAAAAAAGGGCCTAACACTGAACCCTGAGGCACGCCAGAAGAAACTGCTAAATAATTTGAAAAACTCGCTGCTTATTTTGACCCTTTGTCGCCGGTTAGACAGAAAGGCAGAAATCCATGAATATAATAAACCAGTTATACCATAAGACTTTAATTTGACGAATAATTTACTATGAACGACGCTATCAAAGGCCTTACTAAAGTCTATATATCACATCAACACCCAAATTATCAGAATTATTAATAACAGTAGCATAATCATGAAGCGTTGAAAGTAGCTGTGTGCACGTTGACTTTTTAGGTACGAAACCGTGCTGTTCCTTAGTTAAGAATCTATATATTTGAAACCATGTAGCTTGTTAGGTGTTTTAATGACAGACTCCATTACTTTACAGCATACAGAGGTTAACGAAATAGGACGATAATTGTTAACGCCAGAAGATCCACCTTTTTTATAAATAGGGACGACATCCGCCGAAAGCCAGTCGATGGTAATTTAGATTGTAAATAATACGCTTTAAAAATTAACGAAAGTGGGTAAGCCAATACCAGAGAGAGATTTAAGAACAAAACAGCAAATACCATCAGGCGAATGGCTAGTCTTAGCAGGCAATTTAGAGAGAATCTTCTCAATATTATATGCATCCAACTCAGAAAGTGAAAAATCAACAAATATATCATTAAAATTGCGAACAACAGGTGTAATATGGTTATCTACAGTAAATACTGAAGAAAAATAATTATTAAACAAGTCAGCTTTTGTCACATCAGAGGATATAAAGACCCCGCTATCGTCACGAATGGGAAGTGAGGCAGTTTTTGTTGAAAGCTTAGAATTGATGAATTTATAAATTGATTTGGATCGTTGTAAAAACTACACTAATTTGTCCTGTTGAAGGATGATATTTTAGAACATTGTGATTGTTTTTTATGCAAGTAATAATTACCGCAGCGTCGACCTAAATTACAATAGTATTTTTAAGCTTAATTGCATTATGGATGTAGACAGGATATGTGCCACGCTTATTTGTCACGAATTTTATCTTAGGAACAAAACTAGAAATTAAGTTACCCATAATGCGTTTGAAAATATTTCACATGGATTCGACTGAGTCAGTCGAACAAAAGAGATTGATCCAATCAATAAACATTAAAATGTTAGCCATGGCAATGTAATTACCCTTTTTATAGCCAAATGAACAAAATTGTTTCACAGCACACGTATTACCACACAAAGTAAAACATACGGAATCGTGATCACTATTCGAAAAGCTATCAGACACGTTAACACAACTGAAACTAACAGGGTGGTTTGTAAGAATAATATCCAAATACGCTTCACCACGTGTAGGGATGCTAACTAATTGGGAAAAACCATTACTGGCAATAATTTCGTTAAAAACTGAATAAAGATTTAGGTTAGGAAAAGTAGAACTACTCCAGTTATAAAGTGGCATGTTTAAATCACCCAAAACAGTAAAAACAAAGGTACCCGCAGATAGATGGGCAATGCAGTCACGAATCAACGACATGTTATCCGTGTTATGAGCAGGTGACCTATAGATGCAAACTATACGATGAGGTGAATTAAAATGAAAATCAACAACAACAATTTCTAACGTATTGAATATAACCGGTATTTGGTAAGATGTACAATTAATATTACTTTTGACCAGAACAAGTACACCACCACCACTGTTATCAAGATTGTCTTTACGAAATAACTTATATATAGCTTGAACCCGCAATGATGCTGTCAGGATAACTCTCGTTTAGCCGTGTTTCCGTAATAAAAATAACATCATAAGTTTCAGAACTTAGAACAAACGTCAAATCATCAAGCTTATTACCTAGACTTCGGGAGTTAAATAATATACATTTCAGAAGTTCAGATTTAGAAACAAAGCTAGAACTAGAGGTACAGTTTACCCCTCTTGAGAGTTTTCCGGAATGCCATTAAAAACAAAAGATTTATCACGACGGCCATTATACAATCTACCAGTATTTGGATCGTGCTGGCAATCAACAAAACCAACAACAGTTTCACCCTGAACCACATATTTCGTGCATGTATCCACCGGTTCTTTCTTGTTCAAATAGTCCACATGTTGATACATAGCCCGCAAGTTTTTACGTTTATGATCGGTCATTGAACGCCGGAAGTACACATGCTGCCATTTGTCGATCGTGGCAAGACGCCGACTCTCCCTGATGATACTCTGTAGGCAATGAGAGCTTGAGAATATCACCTTCAAAAGCCGGGGAGAGGGGTTTGGATTTCCGGGGGTTTTCCTCGGAACTCACCCCATACGAAAAACAGAAACAACAGAAACAGAAGGAGCAAGAGCCTTACAGAGTTCAGTCGCCTGTTCAAGATCCTTTCCCTCTTCCGGGAGTCCCCTAATAACACCGCATTTCTTATGAGCTTCTTCGTCCAACAGTGCCTTTACCTCAGACGCCATCACAACGTTCCCACAAGAGCCAGCATTTTTTGATGCAATTTGGGCGAACGTAGGCTGGGCATCCGAATCGACAGGAGCCATGATAGAGTCCAACGCCGAAATTACCCTGTCCACCTTCGCCTCGAGTCCAGAAATCCGCATCTCGCCAACCACTTCACTATCCAAAATCTCGCCACCCAAAGCCTTGAAAGTTTTAAACTTCTTCAGGCATGGGTGACAAACAACCGTCAACAAAGGTTTGCTGAGTTGGTCCGGGTCGCTGGAGAAGCCCGTGCAGGATACCTGAAGCCAACCATTGCATAAGCCACATTGGACACATGGCACACTGTCTTCGCCGGGTTCACAGCAGACGGAGCACTTGCAGTCGAGGTCGAGGGGTTTATTGCCTTTGGACATGGCCGAGGCTTTGTCCTTTCTTCCGGGGGCCATCAAAACGGGTAAACGATTGAAACGATATTATATTTGATTTGATAGAAAATAACGCGTTAGCTAGGTAATTTCGTTAGCTAGCTCTATTTCTTAATTTGGTTAATCATTTAATTTTAAATTTTATTTTTAGTTTGTATTCAATTATTGATTTCAGATAATACGAAGTGTGTATTGATCGTTTTCGACTGAATGGGTCAACCGTCTTTTACATGCAGTTTCACTGCAGTATAGGGCCATCGTTGTGCAAGATTGATTTTGTGAGTCATATAATAGTGGTTCATTTCATTGATTGTTAATGATATCAAGGCAAACCCCAATTGTTATATTGATCTCTAAGGGCCTGATTACAGCGAAGGTTTCAGTCACAATATTAATAAGTACTAATTGAGCGGAGCGAAGAGGACCGTTTAGGTTTCCGTCAGAGCGGGAAATTCGGTACCGTCTGTCCGTTGAACTCAATAACCACTGGGCCGATATAAATTTTTTGTTTTAAAGGCCTAATATCTTTGAGGTGCAAGACATAGATTTTGACAAAATTTGCTTTACTTAATTTGTAATTACCTAATTAGTTAACCGTGTTAACCTAATTTTATCATTTTCAAACAAAAATTGCTTATTTTTCAATGAATAATTAGTGTAAAGCTATTATTTAGATGCATACTACATCGCGCCGTGGTGAATGGGAATCTGGTGTTTATTACTGTGGGATTATCGGCCTTCTCCGCGGCACGTTTCTACCAAAAACGTTAGCCAGCATCCTCAGTGGTGGCCAATGGGAAGAGGTGGAGGTAAAGAATGAGTTCGTGTAATACCCAGAATAGAAGCAAAATCAATAAGGGGAGGAGCCACCAAAGGGATGGACCGGTCTACCAGCGGTCGGAGATACCCTTTATCACTGAATAAGAGTGCGCGAATTCAAGGGGTAGACGCGTCATTGTCCCGGGCAGGGATCCAGAGATTAGGTCAGAGTCCTATGGTAGATTGCAAAATAAGTTGAGTTGGCCGTGTAAAAACAAAATTAAAGCTAAACTAAAAGCGTTTAACTTGAATTAGACTATAGAGAACGTGTATAGTACGTGAAAACGAATTACTCTAATTCGAAAAGTATCGTGTATATTTGCAAAAGAAAAGTTATTATTATACGTGTCCCTTGTTTTCAAATTAATTATGCTGCAGCGTATTCGAATAGCTGGCCACAGCAGAAGTTTAAAACGGCCTAAACAAGAGGTGGTAAAATTTATAGTTAAAATTGAAAAGTGACGGAGGTAAATACTTAAAATATTGTTTTAGGGAAGTCTATACACCGTAATAACGGGATTTGTAATTTTAGCGATGTGGATGTATTGCTATGGTCTGATATTGTGCACTCGGAGCAAGTGGTTCGGTTGTATGTTAGGCCTTGGTTAATTTTCCTATTGCTGAGCGTTTTTTATTTGGAGTCTGGTTCCGTGGTCAGGGGTCAAAATGTGGTTTTTGCTTCATTTTACCCCATTTTAGTACCCTTCATAGAAGCAAGGTTATTTTTATCTTAACTTCGAATTTTTTTTCTCTGCATGGTTTTATTTTATAGTAAAATGATAAATGCCGATACCTCTTTTTTGTTTTTCGATTAAAGCTTCGGTTCTGAATTTATGGGTTTTGAGGTACTTTCGGGTAGCGTAACTATAATTTTGGCTCTTCCAACCCAGCATATGCCTTAATTTACCTTCAAAATGGCCAAATTTCGCTGTCACTTTGAAGTCCTTAAATAAATTTCGGCTTCCCAAATTGGTATTTGGTTTACAGATGCTAGGTCGGGGAAGGTTAAGGTTATTTTTTTAACAACATGACTATGATTTTAGCTCTTTTATTCTCCATAATACCCTAATTTATTATAAAATAGCTAAATGCGCTGTCTGTTCTTGTTCGAAGCACTTAAATTAATTAAGTGTGGGCTAATCGGTGTTTATATAGGTTACAGATACTATATGAGTCGGGTGAGGTCAAGTGTATCGTGTGGTTGGTTCACGTATGTTTTTCGGTCTTCCAGTTGCCATAATACCATAATTTGTCATCAAAATGAACATATATCGCTGTCAACTCATGTTTGAAGCCCATAGATTAATATTACTCCTCCGTTTTATTTTGAATTATTTGAAATAAAACGTTAAGTTTATTACCTGTTGCAGCGTTAGGCTAAGATTTACAGTTTTTATTAGTAGTTTATTGGAAAAATAACATATAACAGTAGGAAAATGCTTTTTACGAGCATAGAAATTTAAAAAAGGAATTACTGAAAAAAATGATTTGGGGGCCATCCACAGTGGGGAGACCACCACTTTCAAAATTCCCATGTTCGTCAGATTGTCCCCACTTCCGTCCTACCTGCTCGGCCGAAACCCCATGCTCAACTCAATTCAAAATTTTTGTATGCCTCAAAATGTAATTTTTTATGGAAAACGTTTTTTAAACATTAAATACAACTATTTCTAATATTAAAACGTAGTTTTCAAGCTTTAAAATACTTGTATGACGCAAAATTAAAAATATCAAGAATTTTTGAGCACAAATTTTCCTCCATTTTGAAATTTGTCCGGAGATTGAACATGCCCCCCCAAATTTTGGAAGGCTGTGGACGTTCCAGTTAAAACAAATGTCGGTGCCTTGTGTTTCGCATCTCCTAATATTTCTTATCAATATTATTTGTTTTTCATCGACTTTTTTCGTATTTTTTGCATACTGGAATGCTATTCGTTTCGTCGTATTTGTGATATATACTTTTTTAGTTTTGAGCAATTCTTTGTCCTTAAGTGGAATTGCGATTGTACAGATTGATATCAATGTGGTCTCTGTAGGTCATTTTATGATACGAGAATTTCATTTGTAGTGTGTGTGCAACTTCAATTAATAGGCGTGTTAATGAAATGTTTATGGCAATAAAAGGAATACTAAGAATTTTGGTGTTTTTTACATATCAGCTTTCCAATATCGCATTTGACTAGTATGTATATGTTTAACAGAGAGATTGTGTTGGTATCAATGAGCATATTTGTTCACCTTTTATCTTTAGCCTAAATACGCTGTATTTTTGCAGGATGTAACGCCTTTGAGCAACATAAGGAATATTGGTGTTTCGGCTCACATCGACTCTGGCAAAACGACTGTTACGGAGCGTATTCTTTATTACGCTGGACGAATTAGTTCCATGCATGAGGTGTGTATTGTGCACCTAGCATTTTTTAAAGATTTGAGTAGTTATTCAGGGGAGCGATGCCCCTGCTGCATATGTGAGTGTGTCGCAGTATTGCTAATCTATTGTCAAGAACAACTTTCCATACGCTACTAAGCCCGGGTTGTGTTTTATTTTCTATTTGCTAATATGGTGATTTTGTCAGAGGCAACGTTAAACTAATATGAAATTTCGGCGTTTTTATCAAAATATAGGGGGATGTTTGTCAGAAATTTGTAATTATTTTCGACTAATTTTTGTGTGTTAAAATTAGCTTCTGTCGTTGAATATAGCAAAATTATGGTTGTATTTTCGCTATATTTTAACGACAAAGGCCCACAAGCTGAGTTGAGCGGGCACAGGACTTCGGGCGTTCGAATTTTGGTTCGGATTGCTCATCTAGCCATATTTTGGTGGTAAGCAGATTGAATACCATCGTGCGAAAATGACCGACAGTGGCTAAGCTATTGTGGCCTCAGTTCCAATCATTTGTCGATATGGTCGAAATTTTTTATTTCTCGACAGGATTTGTGGGAATTTGTTAAAAACAGTATTTAACATGTAACGTAACTATCAGTATGGCGTGTATCATTTAATATGACAAATGATTGGCATTCCTGTAGTTAGTGCCCAGCAGGGTCGATGATATTCGACCCTGCTGATCTTAGAGCAATCATCGGCTCTTGGTGGTAGGTATTCATTTTGCTAATATTCCCAATAAAATAGCCGCATTAGGCGTATTGCTAACTGGCACACATGTGATGTTAAGTTTCCTAAGCTACCATCAAGCAGCCGTAGACCCGATATGAAATGAATATATTGTCGGACAGTGGGAACCCACAACAGTACAGCAATATTTTTCTGTAAAAAATATCCCCACGAAAGATGGAGAAAGAGATTTTGATCCCCTCAGTTTTAACCTTCGTATTTCTGCTTAATTGGAAGCTTTTATAGAGTTATTATGTTTTCATGCTATATATACTAGTAGTAGTCGATTAATTTAAGGTCCGCGGGAAAGACGAAGTAGGAGCAACGATGGATTTTATGGAGCTCGAACGTCAGCGAGGAATAACAATTCAGTCGGCCGCTACCTATATAGACTGGCATGGAACTAATATTAACATAATAGATACGCCCGGTACATGATGCATTTATGCTAAGCCTTCGGTGTATGCTCGTCAAAAATGGCTGTCACATTTTGAGCTAGCCGCGACCGAGTCGTTCTCTCGACATTTTAGAAGTGTAACAGATCCTTACGGATCGTTACGAGGTGGATAATCCTGACCACAGCCTAATGGCTAACTTTTATCGAAAACCCATAATCTTGACCACACAGCAATGGTCAACATTTACGAAAATCCTGACCACACGATAATGGTCAACATTTAAAATAAATCTGACCACACCCAATGGTTAACATTTTTTCGAACAAAAATAAATCTGACCACACCCAATGGTTAACATTTTTTCGAACAAAAATAAATCTGACCACACCCAATGGTTAACATTTTTTCGAACAAAAATAAATCTGACCACACCCAATGGTTAACATTTTTTCGAACAAAAATAAATCTGACCACACCCCAATCGTTAACATTTTTCGAACAAAAAAAAATTAATTCTGACCACGGTACAATGGTCAACATTTTTCCGAATACAAGAAATCCCGTCCATAGTGTAATGGACAACATTTTTCCGAGTACTGAAAAATCCCGACCATAGCGTAATGGTCAACATTTAATCGAGTTCCCCAATAATCATGACCACGTGTACAGTGGTCAACATTTCTGAATTCTGTCACCAGTTTCTCCCCAACCTGAACACTTGACAGGAACAGCCCCAAAAGGGTACGGAACCCACCCTCGCCTTACAATACGTACATTTATGTAAGCAGAACCAATTAACCTCCTCTGAACGCAAACAAATATGTAAATTGAGCTTCTCTATATATACCCGTCGACCATAAAGCCCTGTTGTCACCTCATATATAGATCGCCTAACTGGCACAAATCATGAACTACCGTATATACGTAAATCAGCAATCGAAATAACTCGCAAGATCAATATGGTTATGTAAGTACGTAATTACAATGCATCAGAAATTATCAGGTATATATGTAGGAAATTGAAACAGAACCGGAATCAAGGTATATACGTACGTAATTGGAACAAACTCAATCGCACCATTTATATCGATATACATAAGTAAACGGAATAATTAGGTTCAAATAGTCCCGCTATGTAACCGATTTGTATTTCTAGTATTTCGGCCTGCACCGCCGATGTCGTTTCGATTAAGATGGGTATCGTTATTGTTATTTCAGGGATGGATATTTGTCGAGAAATCATAACCGTATACACAGTTCTTTGTGTCCATCTGTTGTAGTGCCCTGATGGCACGCCTCGATGTATGTACCTAGTGACAATATCATGATTTTTATGTCGTATCATTGGCCATAAAGGCATCCTCGTATTCATATATATATTTGAATCGTTATCATCGTTATTGTTATTCTTTCGATGGCCATAAAGGCACCTTTTCAATGTATGTTACCATGACCGTATGATATAACTGTGTGCCGTGGAATTGATGTTGTTGTCTATACATGTTTTCAGGTACAAGTTTCGACAATTTGATAGGGATATAAATTGTTAATCAATTATTGTACCCTGTTCATACCATCTATTGTTATTGCCTGCGGCCGTAAAAGCGCCGCCATTGTTATTGCCGTATACCGTATTATGCCAGTATTGTGTTATGATTGTATCGTTTCGTTGGGTCGAACAGGCCATAAAAGCGCCTGCGTTTGACCATGATTTATATGCTCTGATTGTCATACTTTGTTGTGTATCTTCATAATTTTAGGCTGGGAATATGATCAGAGGAGTGTAACGTATTTGACGTGATTTTAGCAGGAATTATAGGGAATTTTTACGCACTTAAATTGGAGTTTTATGGGTATAGACAGTGCGTATGGCGAGCCCTTGCCATACGCGATTTCGTAGGAATTTTAGGACGGTACAACTCCCCCGCCGGACCCAGTGTAAAAGTATATATAGGAATAGCCCTACCCCGAATGGTAGGACCTCGAAATTGGTTACAAGTTGCCATAGGAATAACTGGCCGTGACGGACACCCGTCACGACCGTCCTCACGAATGAGGACTACAAAAAAATGTGGCTGTCCGCTCGAGAGCGCACAGCGATCGAAACAATTTCTTGAAAATTATAAGTGGAAACCGAAAATATATAGTTTACCAGTGCTCGCCACACTGGTAAGTTGTATAACTTTAAGAAATATTCTCTACCAGCGTTCAATTTCGCTGGTCAAGATAAGAAACAAAATTAGAAAAGTTAGCAAATTTGGCACCGAAAGTATCGGCTCCGGTCCATAACTCCGGAACCGTTAGGAATTTCAAAATGTGGTGCTCAACATTTCTTGTAGATAATTTCACGGTCTTTCGAAGGAGACCGGTTTCGTGGAAATCCGACCCGGATCCACGGACTTAGGGATGAATAAACATGTACGAAGCCGGTAGAATACGTTTAGTCAAGCAACTCCACGTATTTTAGTCATAAAGCTATAGGCATGGTATCGTTAGAATTCCCAGACCCGAGGCTTTCATTTGAGCCCGGTCGGGTCTAGATGCGCCCACTTTTGGGTACCCCATAAGAAGATTTTAAAATAACGCCCCGACCGGCGTGTCACCCCTCATTAGATTCCCCGTATCGGGACGAATCCAAAACTGTATAGAACTCCCCAGAAAAGTGCTCCCCGAACCCAGGGGAACCGTTTAAATACCCTACCCGGAGAAAAACTCGACATGGACCCTCCCCCAAGAACTCATTTTCCCCTGAAGACCGAATACGGTCCTGTTACATATCGTTTTGTTCGGTCGGACGTACTGAGTCCGAATCCGAACCCCGTTTGGCACTTTGGCCATCCCTCAGAAACCCCCAACCCTCTTTTTATCCCTTGCCCGCTTCTTCTTTTGTTTATTTAAACTGCGTCCTCTCAATCTCTTGCTCTTTTCTTGAAGCTTTTGAGTTTATGGTAGCCGCCGATGAAATTTATAGAAAATCTAAGGTTCTTATCAGTAGAAATTTATATTAATTTAATATTTGTCTGTGTCAAACTAATGTTCGTTAGCTGAAACTTTGCATTAAATCGATGGCCACTGCACGGTTAAACAAACAAGTCGGCGCTTCAGTAACGGTTTGCTAAGTATGAATGCTGCACTGTGTCCATATGAAGTTAGTAGAGTTTAGCATCCCATCTGTACGAAGTTCTAGCTGCATTAAGTAAACACGCGGGTTGGTACGAATTTATATAAAAGGTAGATGTTTTGAAAAGTTTCTTATAAACCAGATATTAAATTGATATAACAACGAATGCCGCTGTTAACTTGTATATGGAATCTGTATGAGGCTGTACAGCTGTGACCTCTTTACATCGGCTCGTTATAAAGTTTACTATAAGGCTCTTATCAGCAGGCAGGCGAGTTTTATAGAAGTACGACATAAACTTTATATAAATTGTAGAGTTTTGTTTTAAATTGCCGCTCTGGACTTTCTGGCTTTAACACTTGACGGTGATAGACATCTTTGGCAGCTTGTAATAGCACTCTAAGCTAGTAGATGGCCGTCTATTC
>JASANE010016503.1:0-11473 GCA_030248225.1 Trileptium ribeirensis | reverse complement strand
AGCTAACGTAAAGATGTTATTTCACAAGGCGAGAAAAAAGTGGATGTCAATTTCTATCGTATATAATATGAAATGAACATAGAACAGAGAGGCACTTTACGGCGGCCCTGCGGCTGGGCTGATATAGGCGCGCAGGGAGTCGTTGAAAATTTTGATGTCTGCCCCACGAGAATTTTGTAGGTAACGAAAGGTACGAACAGACTGTTGTCGCATCTTGCGAACTGAAAAAAGAACGCAATAAGACTGGATAGTGCCCGTTAGTTGTAGGCTCACCTAAGCGACACAATGATGTCTAAGATGTGGATATAAGGTGGCCAATGGTAAATCGTAAAAGAGATGCAGACGGACGCTATACTCGCATCGTGCCTAAATCCTTTAATACAATGGCCCTAAACGATTCAGACGAAACCAGAGAAAGCTCAAATTTTATGGGGAATTCCCACAATAGTGGAGAAACAGTAACCGCTGAGATGCGTACAACGACTAGACCATAGATCTGAGTATGATTACGTAACACCAACAACCCAACTTAGCGTAAGTAGCGTTTGCTTCACGGGTATGATATTTATTAATGTAAATCGATAACCTCATGTGATGATTTTGGTCTAATTAGCCTAGTTGAAAAGATCCCTAAATGCCGCTCTGAAAAGCATTCGGGACCTACTCAAATTCCTAACCGATAACCAGTTAGTCAAAACCGTGGCCGATTACAAAAGATGTTGAAGTTTATTGCTTCACTTTTTAGTGTTTTCCAATAAGCCTAACCACTATGAAATAGTTCGATTAAGCTATTGTCATCCTCAATAGATTCGATACATCGGCGTTTAGTTACTACTCAGTAAATTCAAGCGTCATTGCCGTTCGTCTTTTGGAGAACGGCCGGTTGGCCTCCCATTCCCACACGGCCGTAAGTTTGGTTCTATGTACTTAAGAATATCGTGATGAAATTTTACAAGTCCCTATAAGCCTAGAAATTTTGTGAAAGCGGTTTGTCCTTAATTTTCTTACCCTTTGACTCAAACCTTGGGCATAATATATGTACGAATGCGCAAACATGAATACGTGTCCCTCTAATGTAAAATATAAGACCGGCATAAGGACGCTTAAAGCGGTCAATATTGCACACATAAAGAAGCATAAAATATAACGGACAAAGAGCGGACAACATATAAAAACGCAAAACGGTCAAACGTGCATTTCTTCCCAATTATATTTATAAGCAAGACAAGTCCATGGCGCTATGAGGATGGGTCGCATGAGGAACATGTCGGATTAGTTGGTGTTAAGGTGTGTTGGTTCCAATTAGGTTCGGCATCGTCGAGTCAATCCGCGACCTAGATAGATGTAAAGGACAAGACTGGAACGGTCGTGTTACATAAGAATGTATATGGCGAAATCGAGACGTGTACAAATAAGTTTAGTATTAAGTAGAAACAACTAGATTTGTCCAAAACAATTAGAAATTCGATCTAAAGCAATGAGTTGTTCTATGCCTGTCAGCAACGCAGGACGTTAATTCAATCTTCCTTTAGAATTATATGCATAGGTGTTGAGGGTCCATTGGTTTACGGGGGTACATTTTTCACTTGTCAAAAATTATCATAATTTGCTGAAAATTTCTATAGTTTGCATAACAATTTGCTCATATAAATTACTAACGTTTTTGCTAAAATTTTCCATAATTTGGCAATTTGCGATAAATTTTTCCTAATTTCCTCTATTTTAAGACATTATTACACGAATTTTTGGCAATTTTCGATATATATTTGTGCCAATTATTGCTAAAGTTCTAGATTGTAAGGATTGATATATACCAGATTTATCCTAAAGTACTAGTTGTGCTTAAGCGCACTACATTAACTTCCACTCATTTCTGAACCATATGTTGTGGTGATCCATATAGAGCTGATTTTACTACATACCTAGGCGTCAGTATTTATTACTAAGCTTTTTTATCTTATTATTTTTCTTATTTTCAAATACAAATTAAACTCCAATCTTCATGGTAGCTGTGAAGTCTACGACTGACGCACTTAGTATGAAGCCTTTGCAACACTGAGATGAAAATAATTTTTCTGGTTAAAATTTAATCGTGGCCAATATGTTTCACTCTCCTATAAAAATTATATATGTCATATGTAGCCCAGGTCCATCAGCTTTTTAAGAAAATAAAGATGTTACAAATGTCGAAATTGCTCATCTTTTCCTGCCAAGAACATGAATTGGCTGTAAACATATACATTGAACCAAATAATTAACGCAAGATTAAACTAACTTTAAACCAACGCACTTCAGACGAGTAAAATTGAAAACAATATATACACTTTGGTTCCTACCTTAGTTATGGCTTCTGGCCGAAGCCAGATTGTTATATAATAGGGCTCGGTAAGCCTTTTTGTCTATCGAAATTCAGTACAAAAACTGTTCGCATACAACAGTGCTATGCGATTGAAATCAAGCCATTTTGTGTTCGAGGAGCAAACACAACGTATATTGTATATACTCTGGCACAAGTTTTTCATGTTCCCAATTTTCGGTTAGGGAATCATCAAACCAAATTTGGGTCTTTCTTAGAAATCCCCCAGCCCGAAAACAGTAAGTTTTCAAGATACAGCAGAGATTTTGCTCCCGATCGATTATTCGAGATGAGACAAAATATGTGAATTTTGTCCACATTTTTTTCGAATATTTTGAGTACCGTAAGTAACTCAAAAATTAGAAAAAAATTTTCATAAATATGTACAACATATATTCTGACTAAATTCGTTGAGATGGGTCGAATGGCACCAAAGTCACCTCAGTAGTATCTTGAAAATTAGCCAAATTTGGGCGGGTTGGGAAGGGGGTTCTAGGAAAGACCCTCAAATTCAGCATACTTTTCGTAACAAAGGTTTTTGACTGGATATCGGTTATTACAAAATAAAATGGTCGGTAGGATAACTTTATGTTTTTGCGCATACGCGAAACAGTTATTTAGAGTAAAATGAGGTGTATTTAACAAACTTGTTAAGTCGATTTGCCGTCCGGTACAACCTGTTTTTTCACGTTCTTTGTAGTTATAAAGATTAGTTTCCGAGTCTTTTGTTGACGACGAACTTACAACGTTGTCGAGCCTATCACGACCAGCTAAACTGTTTTTAGAGAACAAGTGCATCACGCCATGTGAGCGCTGCATACTTTATTCTCGGAGAATGGGGAAGAATTAGTTGTCATTACTATCTGTAATGAGGCTTAGCGGTCACTTGAAGTGAGCCTCACGAATACCACTAGACAAATAAGACAAGAAATGGGGCCGCTGCCTAATACCTTCATTAATCCCTCCTACGGTTATGGTATCCTAGTCGGTAAGTTGAATACTACCAGTCCATCTTGGTCCCAGCCCCGGGGCCACAACAGGACATCAGTTTAAAAAGGATCGAGCGGTTAAGTTGGGTCACGCTATTTTACAGGACTTGCTAAAATAAGTGTAGATTTAGCATATTTGAAACAAATATCTAACAGTTCAAAAGGCAGTTTACGAACGGGTTAACATCGCAGGAGTAACAATAAAAATTCTCATGCCTCGTTTTGTCAAGTGTTCACCTAAATTCGACTTTCCTAGAGCAGTGCTGCAGACTGCTGGTATTTAGATGAAGGCTTATTGTATAAACTCGTCTAATGTAAACTGCGAATGTTTCTATTTCACGAGAAATAAACGGAAGGTATGGTTTCTGATTAGAGTCTTTCAATCAGTGGGATGGATCTTCCTGTATTTCTACGGGGTGGGGTCATTCGAAATTTTGATTCAGTTTTCCTAGCTACCATTGACTTTAAATGTATGTCATGATACGTGATGTGCCATTTTCAATATACTAAGCCTTTAGCGTAAACTTCACATCTTATACATTCACAGCTTAGACTAAGTCTAAGCCTAAGTCGGAGAAGGGGCAGGACAACAAACAAAATTTATGATATATAGTTACGGCGGTGAACTTGACCGAGACCTACAGCATAGTGAGTGAATTAGACCTTATTTTATCGTATTTTTTGAGGGTTTATATACTCCCATACCCGCTGTCTGTACACTTGCTTTCAATGCAGTTTAATCACAGCAATGCAAAATTTCAACTTTTAATATTTAATACTAGTAGACGTTAGTACGGTTTAAAATACTACTTGATCATATTTTTAATAAAGCATGCACATCCAAATATTATAACAATCTACAATAGCTTTATTACACAACAGCAAATTATACAGGCTCAATAGTGTAAAACGACACTGAAATTGAGCAGCTCAAGTTGTTTTCTTTCAATGTTTAAGTTATGTTTGTTTATCTTGTCTAGTTTAAATTTTTTAGACGTCTTCTTGGATTGGCTGAAAGGCGTGGGCGTCGCTCGCCACAGAGGAACTTGTGCTCAGTGCCTTTACAAGTTTGCAAACATTACGCTCGCAGATTTACAAATGCAAACTTGTAGCGCCCGACAGGTCTGTTTGGGACCCAATTGAAAAATTGGGGCAGAAGGTGGCTGCACCAGCGAAGGGAGTGGAGATGGTGGGTGCTTCCGACGTCAGCGGATGTGGGTTCCTGCAAGGGCGGTGTGCCCTTCGCACCGAGGGATGGAGTGTGACGCCTCGGAAGATATAACCAGTCCCCACACCCGCCCTCCCGCGAGCATGTATGGTAGTACCACAGCTATGGCATTTAAATTTTAATTACCGAAACAGAATAGATCGTGTTTAATAATAATTATTGTTTCATACAGGCGACCTATTAAGCGATGGTTACTCGAAGAATTGATGCTGTTAGTAAATTTGTTTACGCATATTTGTTGTTTCTGGCGGGTATTGATTTAGCTCCTACCTCATTGGGGTCTAGTAAGTTTATTCCTGTGTCTAACATTATCTTTCTTGTGTCGAACATGATTTTATGGAAACGTAAATGATATTTTTCGTTAGTCCGTCACTAAAAATTAATATCGCACTGAGAACCGAAGCTTGGAGTCTGTGCTATTTGAAACCCATTAAAATAATGTATCATTCAACGAACATGGTTTAATAGATAGCCTGCCAATACTATTTTGTTATAATGAACCATTTATTTATAACAAACTTTTACGTTATAAATATTTATATAAATGTTGGTCTCGGACGTTATTTTTTCCAGTCACTTTGGTGCAGAACATATTTGTCCCGCTCAATCATTTCCCATCAATTTTTATCCAAGCTCTGATTTTTGTTATATTTGCCATCAGTTATCACTGTGCTAGTTTATAGGCCAGATAGCACAACTCAAGCTGAGGGGCTATTACCAAATTCCCCACACGAATAGTAGAAAAATTATTTGCTCAAAATAATTATTTCTTTGGAGTTGAGAATTCAGAATTGAGTTGAGAAATCCCAAATTCGCGACTAAAAAATTTGCCTCAAATATTATTGTGCTTTGAATTTCGGGAATTCCCAATTACCAAATTCTAGACTCAAAAATTCTTGATTCTCAAATTCGTAATTCATGTATTCCTAAATTTCCAATTCGGATATGAATTTCGGATTCCTAAATTCCCGCTAAAAGATTCTCTATTTCACGTTTCCAGCAAGGTTGTACCTATTCAAATGATTACCGTTGTGGTGACACCAACATGAAACGTGAAAATCAAGTGCTCACGTTCAGAAATGAAATGAATATCATGAAAGATTCTGATGCAATAGTTGCGTCTGATGCGACAATGCCATGTGAACATCCGCCTACGTCTGATGCAAAACTTGTACATTTTTCTTAGTAAATGGCTTGACCCATTAGTGTGATCATACATGCTACGCGAATACCATATTGGTGAACCCGACTGTTTTACTTCATTGAAAGTTATTTTTTATTTGTTCTCTTTGTTTTCTTTTCCTGTTTTTGCTCGCATCTGACTGGTTCATTCGCTGAAGTCTGATTGTATTCTTATTTTTCTTTGTCTGCAAATTTCTGCGAATCACCGGTACAACCCATTTCGTTCACGAGCCCGACATAACGTCTGCCATCACATCGAAACTTCAGGCCAAGGTTCACATTCGACCAAGGTGCCTCTCTCCGTACACCTTCAAAGCCGCCAAGCACGAGTTTAAACACGTGATGAACCTTGGTATCATCCGACCCTCATGGAGCAACTTCCCTTCGCACCTTTACATGGTCCTAAGAAGAGTGAAAATTGATTACCATATTCAGGCTACTCAACGACTAAACCGTGAAAGATCGATATCCGATCCCCACATCCTCGATTTCGCAGCGCAGCTCGCTGGCAAAACGATTTTCTCAAGGGTTGGTCTGGTTCGGGTGTATCATAAGATCTCGATGGCGTTGGTCGACATTCCCAAGATGGCCACTATTACTCCGTCCGGACTCTTTGAGCATGTCCGGACGCCCTTGGGTCTTCGAAACGACGCGCAAACCGTTCAGCCTTTCATGAATCAGCTCATTCGGGGCTTGGAGTTTGCCTAGGCCTACCTAGACGATATTCTCGTTGCAACCTGCGATGTCAACGGGCACCAGCAACATTTCAATACCCTGTTCGAACGCCTGTGCAAATTTGGGATCACGGTCAACCCCGATAAGGGTCGATTCTGGGTGTCATCCGTCGAAATCCTTGGTCATCTCGTCAGGCACGATGGGATCTGTACGCTCGAGAAGAAGGTGCAGGCGACTCGCGATGTACCGGTGCCCAGCATGAAGAAGAAACTACAGGATTTCCTCGGGCTGTTCAATTTTATCATCCCTTTATTCCTCTGTGTGCCGAACTGACAGCTCCACTAACGTCGCTTGTTAGTAACGCAAAACCACCAAGGACGACCGATTCAACAACAACATTCCAATCGTGCTAAGATGCTTTGGCTCAACTAACTCTTTTGGTTCATCTGAAGCCAAATGCTCCGCTGAATATTTTTGTGAACGCTTCAAACATCGCAATCGGGGCAGTCCTTCAACAACACAACTTTGGCAAATGGGAACCGCTGGCGTTGCTTTCCAAGAAAACTCACTCCGGCCTAAACCTGCTAAAGTACCTTCGAAAGAGAGTTTTTTGCGATCTACTCTGCGATCTGTCACTTCCGTCATTTGGCCGAAGCTTCCATGTCCTCACGAATCACCAGCTGTTGACCTTCGCGCTTTAGACCCGATCCGAAGGTCAATTGACACTCTAGGGACGTCATATTGTGTTCATTGCGGAGTTTACAGACGATATTCGATACGTCATTGGCACAAGCAATCTGGCTGGTGACGCGCTTTCCCGTATCAACGCTTTGTCCACCAGTATCGACAGCTGCAAGTGGGCCGATGCAGAAGCAGAAGACGAATCATATTTTCAACGGAGTGGCAGCTCGCTAAACCTCAAGTGGGTCCCAATGTCCGTAGCAGAAAAGCCCGTTCTGTGCGACATCTGAACAGGCATGCCACGACCTTTTCTTAGGAACCATTTCTGCTATCACCATTCGATGCCTTGCACTCGCTCTCTCATCCGGGTGTTCGTAGACGCAACGCCTCGTTGTAGACAGATTCATGTGACCGAACATCAACCGTTACGTTCGTAAATGGGCGCGTTCTTTCTCCAGTGTCAAAAGAACAAGGTCCAACGCCACACGTCACAATTTGGTCTTCAGCTTACGGACAGGCGATTTGGTCATGTCAACGTTGACATCGTTGGCCACAAGGGTATTCTGACCAATCTTACCTCTCCACAATCGTCGATCGATCCATCAGATGGCCCGAGGCACTCCCGATCCCGAACAGCACGGCCGAAACTGTTCTCAGACTCTGCATTCAGGATAGATAGCTCGGTTCTGTGTACCAGGGTTCATCACGACCGATTGTGCCGACAGTTATAATCCACGTTGTTTAAGCAATTGAGGGGGCTGCTGGGTGTCTATAATTTTCGAACAACGGCCTATCACCCGATTGCAAACTGTCTTGCGGAACGATTCCATCGCCAACTCAAAGAATCAATTAAAACCCACAACAATCAACGATGAACTGAGGTACTTTCTTTAGTCCTCCTCGGTATCCGATCTACTATCATGGAGGACATCGGGGCAACGTTTTCGCAGCAGGTGTATGGCACTCCTCTTCGCCTCACAAGTCAAATCGTAACCCCACAACAATGCACGAATAAACTTAAAGTGACCCCGGCAACCATCCTATTTTGTATTTTTGGATAAAATTTGTTACGGAATGCTTTTCGGTCAATTAAAATTCGGCGTAAAACTGATCGCGAACACAGCATTCGCGAGTGACATCTAAGCATTTTGAGTTCGCGAAAATTAAAGTAAAATTACCCAAATGTTTGAGAACGAAAATTTGTCGATTTGATTGTGACGTGTCTTTTGCATTAAATTTGTTAGCGAACATTGTATAATCCAAATCTAAATGATAATATATTAGGGAACATAATTTCTGCAACCTGGCACTTGAATTTGATTTTGCCAATTTTCAGTGACCGAAAAGCCGAAAGAAATTAAGCCTGTTTTCCGCAACAAGGGTTTGCGATTCGATATCGGTAATGACAGAATAGGATGGTTGGTGGGGTCACCTTAAGTTTACTCACGCATAAGACCTTCCAACGCTGGATCTATCATCACTCGTCGACCGCTTTCGACACACGAGGAATGTCCTTCGGCCAATAACAGCGCGTTGCACTCAACGACCTGCCTACATTCTTTCGGCGCTTCATGATGCCAACTTCGTATTCCTCAGGGACCATATTGTCAGCGGGCTGCTGAAGGCCCATTACAACGTACGATCCTTACCGCGTCGTCAAACGAAACAGCAAATACTACACATTGCAGTTCCCAGAGCGATCCGACGCCGTCTTAATCGATCGACTCAAGCTGGCTTTCTTCGATGCTGGTTCACATGTGGATCTCAGGCTGTCTCCAGTGTCCCAATTGCAAACAGCTGGTTCCCGCGTTCCAATGAAACTACAACTGTCTACCGCAGTATCACGGTTTGGTCAGCGTGTTCGCTTCCCGGATAGATTTCAACCCTGTTCTGGAGGGAGTACTGCGGCGACAATCAACATGAACACGTAAAAATTGTGTGCTCACGTTTAGAAAGAAAATAAATATCATGACAGATTCTGATGCAATAGTTGCATCTGATGTTGTGCCAAATCCATGTGGACATCTGCCCACATCTTATGCAATCCTATCTATATCTTGCGTGCTTTCTTGCATATAAACTTGTACATTTTGCTTAGTAAATGCCTTGTGATTATGCATGCTAAGCAAATACTATACGTTCCTTAATATGCGGGACACTTCGTTCAATATGCATCATTCCCTATACGTTTCGAAAATGTACCGCACTGGGTTGCGCCCAAGCGAAAATATCTACCTCACCCCTAGCCGATGATCCTCACACACCTTTTCTATGAACACATTGTGCTTTCCATATCATCTATTGTGAAATCACAAAAACTCCAATTTAGTTTTCAATTATCCACAAACTGTCGTTGCTTGTTCTTGACATTTGCAATGAAGTTTTCACGTTACCGAATTGTGCTGAGATATGGACCACAGTCGAAGATGTTGCGAACACCATGCAATATATCTTTTTTGCACAACGCAAAGATAAGTGAATGGATCAATTCAAGTTGCCACCTAGAATATCTTTTCAATGTTCCCCCACAATATTTTAGTGCGTTTAAAGTAGAATTACAAAAAAGTGAAGGACAACTAATGTCGGAGTACAAGAAACCTGAAGGACAACTACGTCTGGAAATGCCATAACAAAGGCTGCTATCACACGAAAACGACTCGGTCTATTCGTGATGGCTTGTTCTTCAAACGTTCGCACATCACTCTTGAAACATGGTTCCAGCTACTGTACCTATGGGCCGATGGCGAATACCAAAATACGTCGGAGCGACTGGCTGGTGTGTCGAAGTAATCCTTGATCTACGGCTATAAGTTCTTCCGAGAAGTTTGTACGCAATATATTCAGGGAATCTTATACGGCTGGGGGGGGGCTGGCACCGTCGTCCAGATAGACGAAAGTCAGTTTGCGCACAAGGTCAAACATTACCGTGGTCGTGGTCTTCAGTCTGACGTATGGGTGTTTGACATCGTAGATACTAAGCAGTACACCGGCTGTGGGGCGCATGCGTGGTGTGCGTCGCGATATGTTGCCTGGTTACCTCAAGGAGTTCTGCTGGCGCGACCGATATCAGCAAAATGCGTTCCAATCGCTGCGCGCTCATATCGCGGAACAGTTCCCTCTGTTTTAGCTGTTTCATATCCCAACAGCTCCTTCCAGGGCTAATTTGTCCCAATAGCCCTCTCCAGGGCTAACCAGGGGCGGCTCCTATGGCGATGGAGTAGTCTGGCACTGCTGGGCTGGGGATCATCCCCCGTGGACCATTGCAGACCTAAGGTGAATTAGGAACGCTTAAATTTATAATATTCACATATTCAAGTTTTCCCCCTTATAGTGCTCTTTTCAATTTTCCCCCTCTGTTATAGCGTGGGGGAACTTGAATTGATCCAGATGAATACGGGTATTGCTATCGGGCGCAGTGCGCACTGGCAGAGACGCAGTGTTTTAGTGTTTTTATATCAGTATATACAACTCATAAGTTTCTCCAGACCGGTGACTTTGTAACCGATGGAATTGTAGAAGCAAATACGTGTGTCATGGCGTTTAACGAAACTGGTTTCGCAACATGTTCTCAAAGTTCTGTAGTGTTAATTCAGTTTGTTGCGTAGAATTTTTATTAGTTTTCTCATCCATTGATAATATTACGAATTCGTTGCAACTTTTTGTAAATTTGGAGTCTATAGAAGCCGAATTCAAAATCCCCAGTTCTCCAATTCCTGATTCCCAAATTTCCGATTTTCAAATTTCAGATTCTCAAATTCTCGATATATTAATTACCGATTCCAAAATTCCCGGTGCCCAAATTCGAAATTTTAAAAATTGCCGGCTCCAAAATTTTCGATTAACAAGTTCTCGAATCCGAATCCTAAACTTGCATTTCCAACTTTACCTGATTTCAAGATTCCCAAATTCGCAATTCCGAATTCCTAAAGTCCAGATTCCTAATTTTTCGATTCCCGAAATTCTCAATTCCCATATTCCCGATTCCCAAATTCCCGATACCCAAATTCCTGATTAACAAGTTCCTTATTCCCAAATTCCCGATTCAATGTTCTTACACTTGATTGAAAATTATTCGCTTCTAATTCTACGGGAACTCAAGAAGTCCCTCAGCTGGAGCTTATCCCGGTCAGCTTAACTGCATCAGATAAATTGTTAACACAAAGCATAATTTTACGAAATTGCAAAGCATAAAAGATTATACCTGCTTTCATGTTCTTACGAGGAAGCTTTACAACAGACAAAAAATCATGTTTTTCAGCAATGACGTATTGTAAACGTTTATAATTTGAAAGTTTTTATTTGCCGCTTTTATGAAAAGACAGATTGTTTGGCTCCATCGTAGGCTAGTACGTAATACCTATT
>JASANE010016502.1:0-17757 GCA_030248225.1 Trileptium ribeirensis | reverse complement strand
AGTACGACATGTACCTTCGCTCGGAACGCTCCTACGAGAGTGCATAAGAGAAGAATACGACATGTACCTTCGCTCGAAACGCTCCTACGAGAGTGCATAAGAGAAGAGTACGACATCTACCTTCGCTCGGAACGCTCCCACGAGAATGCGTAAGAGAAGAGTACGACATGTACCTTCGCTCGGAACGCTCCTACGAGAGTGCATAAGAGAAGAGTACGATATGTACCTTCGCTCGGAGAGCTCCTACGAGAGTGCATAAGAGAAGAATACGAGATGTACCTTCGCTCGGAACGCTCCTACGAGAGTGCATAAGAGAAGAATACGACATGTACCTTCGCTCGAAACGCTCCTACGAGAGTGCATAAGAGAAGAATACGACATGTACCTTCGCTCGAAACGCTCCTACGAGAGTGCATAGGAGAAGAGTACGCCATGTACCTTCGCTCGGAACGCTCCCCCGAGAGTGCATAAGAGAAGAGTACGACATGTACCTTCGCTCGGAACGCTCCTACGAGAGTGCATAAGAGAAGAGTACGATATGTACCTTCGCTCGGAACGCTCCTATCAGAGTGCATAAGAGAAGAATACGACATGTACCTTTGCTCGGAACGCTCCTACGAGAGTGCATAAGAGAAGAGTACGACATGTACCTTCGCTCGGAACGCTCCTACGAGAGTGCATAAGAGAAGAACACGACATGTACCTTCGCTCAGAACGCTCCTACGAGAGTGCATAAGAGAAGAGTACGATATGTACCTTCGCTCGGAACGCTCCTACGAGAGTGCGTAAGAGAAGAGTACGACATGTACCTTCGCTCGAAACGCTCCTACGAGAGTGCATAAGAGAAGAGTACGACATGTACCTTCGCTCGGAACGCTCCTACGAGAGTGCATAAGAGAAGAGTACGACATGTACCTTCGCTCGGAACGCTCCTACGAGAGTGCATAAGAGAAGAATACGACATGTACCTTCGCTCGAAACGCTCCTACGAGAGTGCATACGAGAAGTGTACGACATGTACCTTCGCTCGGAACGCTCATACGAGAGTGCATAAGAGAAGAGTACGACATGTACCTTCGCTCGGAAAGCTCCTACGAGAGTGCATAAGACAAGAGTACGGCATGTACCTTCGCTCGGAACGCTCCTACGAGAGTGCATAAGAGAAGAGTACAACATGTACCTTCGCTTGGAACGCTCCTACGAGAGTGCATAAGAGAAGAGTACGATATGTACCATCGCTCGGAACGCTCCTACGAGAGTGCATAAGAGAAGAGTACGATATGTACCTTCGCTCGGAACGCTCCTACGAGAGTGCATAAGAGAAGAGTACGACATGTACCTTCGCTCGGAACGCTCCTACGAGAGTGCATAAGAGAAGAGTACGACATGTACCTTCGCTCGGAACGCTCCTACGAGAGTGCATAAGACAAGAGTACGGCATGTACCTTCGCTCGGAACACTCCTACGAGAGTGCATAAGAGAAGAGTACAACATGTAATTTCGCTCGGAACGCTCCTACGAGAGTGCATAAGAGAAGAGTACGACATGTACCTTCGCTCGGAACGCTCCTACGAGAGTGCATAAGAGAAGAGTACGATATGTACCTTCGCTCGGAACGCTCCTACGAGAGTGCATAAGAGAAGAGAACGAAATGTACCTTCGCTCGTAACGCTCCTACGAGAGTGCATAAGAGAAGAGTACGACATGTACCTTCGCTCGGAACGCTCCTGCGAGAGTGCATAAGAGAAGAGTACGACATGTACCTTCGTTCGGAACGCTCCTACGAGAGTGCATAAGAGAAGAGTAAGACATGTACCTTCGGTCGGAACGCTCCTACGATAGTGCATAAGAGAAGAGTACGACATGTACCTTCGCTCGGAACGCTCCTACGAGAGTGCATAAGAGAAGAGTACGACATGTACCTTCGCTCGGAACGCTCCTACGAGAGTGCATAAGAGAAGAGTACGATATGTACCTTCGCTCGGAACGCTCCTACGAGAGTGCATAAGAGAAGAGTACGACATGTACCTTCGCTCGGAACGCTCCTACGAGAGTGCATAAGAGAAGAGTACGATATGTACCTTCGCTCTGCTGACATGAAATCCGCGCTTTGTGGCCTTATGCTTCGTGTCACAGTGGTCAAAATATGCTTTCGTCGCCAGTTTAATGGAGAGGTGTAGCTCCCACTTCCAGCTTTGAAGGGGATGTAGTTGGTTGGAACCGATCTGACTGACCACATTCAAAACCAGCAGGGTCAGACATGCCGCTACGCAAAAATGTGGGTCCGAGCTACCCCAACACCCAATAAACTGGATCGGTAAGGGCGGGAGTTTGGACGATAAGGCCAAAACCCCCAAGCCTTGTTTACATTAAAGTGAGTGGAAACATCATATATAATCTTCCTATCTGAGTTCTTAATATAAATTTAGACAATTCTTCGATAAACCCTTTCTTTGATATATTGACACATTTGTCACAGTGTACATTGCGGGGCGAGCTGATTGCCAAGTTTGTCATTCGGCGTGCGTTTGTTATTCGTTCGCTTTACGCGGTTCCATAAGGAATCGTTAAACAGGTCAAAGATAGCATAATGCCTAGCGTGCAAGATTCGCACCCGAACAACACAGGTTGAATTCGGAGTTGGAGCAAAATTTTATTCAAGATTGTCCAAAATATGCTTTGGTTTAAGAAGGATTGGTCTATAATTTTAAATATATTTTCCATTTATGCAATAATTTTCAGCACTTTCCAATCCTGTTATACCAACACCGACGGAATCACAAGGACCCAACTCTGCTTCTGACGAGAACAACTATGATCCGATGGCTCTGCAACAGTCAGGCATTTCTTCGTTATCAACGGAACCTGATGTCAGTTTAGGAAACGTTTTTGGAATACTTGGAGATATGTTTGGAGCACAATCACAAACAGATGTCGATTTATCGCTAGGTGGTGCTAACGTTAGGTTAGTTTCTCGTACATGTTTATAAAATTACATATTTCCACTCGAAAACCCTTATGATAAACCTTTTTACAAAATCTGTATAATTCTATTAAGCTACGAAGTAAAAAATTTGATAACTTTAATTGATAAAACATGTTTATGGCAATGGCGGAACTAATGTAACTTTTAGGGATGGAAGTGAAATACATGCTGTGTTGTTTTCGATATACTAAAGCCTTAGCCTAAGCTAAAGTCCTCAAATGATCTTGACACTAAAGCCTAAGTCTAAGTTACCCTAACACTCCAGATTAAGCTGTTCTTTTTTCTAACGATGTATGTCCGACCGATAAAGGTAAAATGCACTACAACGGTAATGCAACATGGCATAGCCATGTGACAATGCTCATAAAATTATCTCTTATACTTACAAAACTTTGACGTAAGAATATTTTTGGACAAAATTTTACACAACAAATTATGTACTTATGTGAGCGTTTTTACTGTTAGAACTGCTTAAAACTTTGTTTTAACCTACGGCGCATCAACTTCAAAAGTATGGCAGGCTGGATAATGTGCACACGCTTCGGCAGAGTCTACCATTGTCGACTCTTGATTAAAAATAAATGATTTCCGAAAACTAAATAAAGTAAACCCGCATTGTTCAATGCCAAAAGGACATTTACCGTCATGAGCTAAATTTTCTAAACCCAACTAATACTACATAACTTATGTAATTTTTAACTAAGCGGACAACTGGATGCTCTGCTGTACATATTTATGTTATCAGAAGTTATCTAAGTTTATATCTATTTGGTAAAACTCAGTTGTCCCCCGTCGCCTAAAGTTAATGCCGGTGTGACTTGAATCAGAAAAAGAATAAACTTATAAACTATTCCGCATTGGACGATTGGATGAGGTAAGATGTTTATTATACACTGTGACACACATAAAAGAAAAAGTTCAGTGCCCCGCGGTTTCTAATACGATTCTACGTTTTGTTCATCCGTCCGTTCCAAAAGTACATCAACATATACACAACTTTTGGATGGAGTAGGCACAATGATAGGATGGAATGACACGACTTGCTAAAACTTGAGTGAAATCAGTTGACTACTTTATTAGATCAACCGCAATAAAAGCAAAAAAAAGTCAACTATATGGGTTATATTTAATGCCTGCTGCCGCAACACGGATATGAGTTTTTAAACTTAGTTCATATACGGACATTATTAAACAAGTTTATAATTAAAAAGGTTAGTTATGCGCTGCGATTTCAGTTCTTCAGTTATTGGCGTTCGAATAAAATTTTTCTAATTTTAGAAGCTAAATGTATTCGGAATCGGGACCATTCGTTGCACTAAAACTCGGAAAAATGAACACATTTTTTTGTATTTACGGAAGACAGGAATACACCAGTACACAGTAATTTGAAACAACATTGTGAAACAAGCAACCCCTCTCCCGCACCACCATGTCCACGCCGAAACAATCTATCCCGCTGAGCCGACGGAACTTGGGCACTTATAATTTGAACAATACATATAAATATACTTCGTTGTAATTATAAACAATGCGTCCATCGTCATATAATTAGTGATGCGCATGAATGGGTTAATGAGATTGCTACTGTCGCTATCTACTATTTAGCGAAACCACAGCGGTGGAACGTGCACCACGAAGTCGGGCGGGAAAGAAGACCCTGGAGCTTGACTCACCCTTCAATGCACCGGTTATTTTAGATTACGTTACCCAACGAACATTTTGTGAAAAAGCCAGGCGAAACGAGAAGCTATGTATAAATGGTGAGGTCAGGTTATTTTAGGAAAGACAAATCGATCAAATTGAACAATATTCATCATCATGTGAACGGACAATATGGAGTTGAAGATAATCTAATGATGGATATTATGAGAGGTCAAGTGGGGAACCGACGGAAGATTTTCTTGGGATCGCTTGGTAGTATCGATACGGGGCAACGTGGCGTTGATTTGAGCGGATTGATTTCAACAATTGGAAGATTTAACCGCGGCTGACTGGAAATAAACTATTCTTTCTTTCAGGTTCTGTAGTTTTGCTAACATTTTATTAGGATTTTCAAGCTATAGAGTATTGTCAGGTGTTTTGTAATACGATATAAAAAACGAGAGCAAAAATGTGATCCGATAGAGTATGAGAAAAAACGCCCTTCTGGCACGCTTGATGAAAACTAAGTACCGGAAAAATACATAAAAAATTTTGCAAAAATGTAATACAATATAAAAAACGAGAGCAAAAATTGTGATCCGTTAGAGTATGAGAAAAAACGTCCTTCTGGGACGCTTTGATGAAAACTAAGTACCAGAAAAATACATAAAAATTTTGAGTCAGGATTTCGCTCAGTTGGTCGCCGCTTTTTGGACTCAGTAACTGAGTGATATATGCTCAGCCTGAACCATATTTCATTATCACTGAGCCAAAATTGGACTCACTCACTGAGTCAAACAATGTTTAGCTCATGCTGAGCCAAAAATTTGTTTCGTTTCGTCTTCGAGTCAGGAAAGACTTGCTTGTCAAATTCTGACTCAGTGTATTTAGAGAGTATATATGTATATTATAGATAAGTCAGCGGTACTGTTATTCACAGTAGATACTGTGAAATAGAGGTGAAGGCGGCTTTGTGCAGTTTTTCAAAAGTTTCTATTTTTAAACCGCCTGTCTTTCTCAGGTTTAGCTCTAAATGTTTGCTTTTACTTGATCCTTGTTAACGAACAGCTTTTTGGGTCTATCCGTGACCACAGATAGTCCTGATGAGACTCGCCTAGCGCAGGCGATTTTGAGTAAACTCACTACATTCTACTTTCTAAGTTTCCGATCTCCGTTCCATTAAATTTGGGTGCCGACTGTACTGTTCAACAATTTGCGAGATCGAGCGCTCCCAAATTTTAAAAACGCTGCCTGCGGGTGCTTTCCATCCAGGCGTTGGCTCAAAAAAATTTTTGACTCTATCTTTAGTGTTTGAAACTGAAACCGTGAAACGGTCCAAAATTAGGTGCCTAAAATTGCGATGGTCAAAATAATAATTTCGCCAGTTGTGAACCGCGCTTGATTTGTTATTTTTAAATGTGTTAAACTGTTAACTTAAAAAGTGCATTTAAAACACCGCTTGCCCTTCTAGCTTGAAATCCATACATGCTCATAGGAGGAGAGGGTATTATCAAACACGAAGGCTCGTATTTCCGTCTAGGTAATCGCTGATCTTTCTCCTGAAAAGTAGTCCGACCGCCCCTGCGCCTTAAGCTCTCCACCCTCACCCCTGAGGTTCTGCATCCCTCTCGGACATTGCGCCGACATCGTGCAGAAATTGTTGAAACACATTGACAAAATTCGCAAAAAAATTGGGGAAAAGGGCAAAAAATCAGGAAAAATGAGACCTCGGACTTCTTACTTGTATAAAAAAATCGTTCCCTCGTTTATGTATATGAAGATTGGTGCATAAGGTAGCAATATGAACACAATTGCTTCGCAGTACCTATGCGTTAAACAGGTACTAGACTTTGGTCTAGGCGGATAAGATGATGGGTGGTGTAATTTGCGATCATCATGGCCAGCCTACACACAAAGCTTCGGCATAATAACCCGGATTGTCACCTAGTGCCAATTGCATGTTTCAGCAATATGACACTTGATATTTCTAGCACTTCAATCGTAAACCCTCAAAATAGCCGAGCTCCCTTTTCTAAACATTATTGTTTAGTCGATTTGGTAATTACTATATTATTTTAGTGAGAGGGTTTATATATTCACAAAAACAGCTATAAATTACTTGAACTGATGAAGCTTTCAAAATTACCATACTAACAACGACTAGCGTTTTATAAACATATAGTCATAAATCGATTTCTGGACCCCTGCCCTAATGTTCGCTTGAGGCCCCTTGGCCCGGCCACAGCCATGATACTGACGGCCGTGGGAATGGTTCTATTTATGGGAGGAAAATTTTTTCCGAAGCAATTGAGTACACAAACCAGGCTTTAAATAGAAAGAACATTAATCAGGGTTGGGTTCCTTACCCTCGTTGCGTCCAGTTATGAATGACCATTTTTATATTTAGTAAAAACGATAAAAATTGAAATAGGGTGCGGAAATAGGAAATAGAAAGAATTTATACCACTAAAATTAAAATTACAGGGTGCGTTCGATATATCAGCGCTCACTGATTTGCAAATTACTGGGTAATTACTGTGTATCACGACCAGTACCCATAAAATTATTGGGCGCATGGAATTTGATAATTTGTGAGTATACACTATGTAGCATCCACGAAATTTATGGGAAAATTTTTATCATCCCTTTCAGTTTTAAAGTGTATGGTGTATTTAAAATTTTGCGGCATAATCGATGCGGTACGATAGATATGCAGGATGTATTTTGAAATCATACTATTGAAAGTAGGTCGCCAGTTATTGGCAACAGTTACCCGTATAACGAAAATTGTACTAAATATTACGTTGTCCATTATTACTGAATAAATATTTCTTGTTTGTATACATAATTTGACTTATACCTTTATTACAATGGGATGCTATTTTTTATAAATTAGATATATACTTCTGAAAGATACAGCAATAGATCAGCGGTTTACAAGGCAAAAATGTCGTTCTTACTGAGATACCTTTGAGTCAGGAACAAATTTTGAGGGACTGTTTGCAAATTTCAATTTATGTAACGCGTGTTTAATGATGCGTGTGATTGAAATGATTTTGCCGTCTTTTCATTTAGCGCCGAGGCCAACTACGCAAAATTTCAGAGAAACATTGGTAGAATGTAACTCAGTACTCCGAGGTGGTTTATAAAGCGTCGACTTGGGCATTATTTATGACTAAAATATTTTTTCGATGTTTGGACAATTTCTTGGGGTTTTGTCTAGTTGATTTCAATTTTTTGTAAATAAATGTATCCTTATTTTATTTTTATGCACCCAGAATCTTATGCATGAGTAAACTTAAGCTGCGCCCCTTAGCATCCTCTTTTGACAAAAGCGATTGCCAGTCAGTTGTTCACAGAACACGAGCTTCATTTTTGCATTAAAGGATAGAAATTAGTCCGTTTCATATTTCATACATTATAATTTGAAAATGTTCGCGAACACATTGGGTTAAAGTACACGGCCCGAATTGCATTCGCTAATGGCGTTATGGAACAGAAAAATGTCGAAATGGGATGCGGCTAATGAAATCCGAGTTTTGTTCGCTAACAACGTTTTATATAGAGGTGTCAAAGGAGGGTGGTTGGCGGCGCATCTTAAGTTTACTCTTGCATTACGCTGCCTTTTAGCCAGCCACCAGAAGACCACAACAATTTTTATAATTTTGAACCATATTAGAAGTTTAAATTTGAGCAAGTGGAAAAGTTAAATTAAGGTTAAATTTAAATAAGGGAAATTGCAAAATTTATACCACAAAGACCCGTCGGCCATTGATTTAATTTCAACGTCAAACATATTTTAATACTCGAAGACTCGTTGGGGTTTCTTAGTACATTCTGGTGTAAAACAGACTCTAACTCGACTTATATTTACATAAAACACCTAATCCTGCGTGCCAAAAAATGTAAGATAGTAACTTTAAATTTTTATAACTTTCAAATACTAAGTTAGTTTGGGGTCAACGATTTTCTCTATAATTCATTCATATGACGTTATTTTTCATTCTTGTATTTATGGTTGTTCCACTATATTTCTTAAACATTAAATAAAATGGCTATCACACCAGTGAACATACCTCCTTAATTGTAGCGATTTTTTATTTTACTTCCTAAGCGAAGTACCCGTTTACATCATAAGCCTTAATAATATGTTCACAAACTACAGCCTACATCGACTCCTCATTTAGGAGTGGGAGTACGTCAGACCCCCAGCTTTAGGGGACCGAACCCCTCCCTCCCCCATTTTAGCAGGGGTTGGATTATAACAAGGTGCCAGCTCAACCGACCCCACCCCTAAAACAGACGAGGTCCGTGCTACCTATCCTAAATCTGGGAGGTCTCAACTACTTCCCCCCACAAAATGAGGGGTCTGTGTTTGACGACCCGCTCCCAGTAATAAGGGCGTGGCCAGGCCGATATCGTTGGTGTCATCAAACACAAATTTACATGAGAGTGCAGTCAAGTGTCATACTGTTCCCCAATGCACTCTTGCTATTGAGTAGTTGGAATAGAATCCCAATGCAATCATTGTTCGTCCAGATCAGACTATATCTGACGATTGCCGTCAGTTGATACATCACAGCGCATAGTTTTTCCAACAAATGTGCTTAACAAAATTTGTCTGGGTGGAAAGGTTTCACCGTCCCAGGAAATCAAGACAAGACGGGGAAGTATACGCCTGGTAATGGCAGGAAATCTTTAAACGCTTCTTTCTTTTCACTTCTTTTCTTCTTTCTTTCTTCTTTCTTTCTTTCTTTCTTTCTTTTTTCTTTCTTTCTTTCTTTCTTTCTTTTTCTTTCTTTCTTTCTTTCTTTCTGCATCAATTTCCAAATCAGACGGCCAAAAACGGAAAACGTAATCACTTCAGAGTTGGCCGAAAAAAAGTTTAAACCGAAACAAAAATAACCGAAAAAACGCATAATCTGCTTCAATTTCAAAACCAGACGGCCGAAAATGGGAAACGTAATCACTTCAGAGTTGGCCGAAAAAAAGTTTAAACCGAAACAAAAATAACCGAAAAAACACATAATCTGCTTCAATTTCAAAACCAGACGGCCGAAAATGGGAAACGTAATCACTTCAGAGTTGGCCGAAAAAAGTTTAAACCGAAACAAAAATAACCGAAAAAACACATAATCTGCTTCAATTTCAAAACCAGACGGCCGAAAATGGGAAACGTAATCACTTCAGAGTTGGCCGAAAAAAAGTTTAAACCGAAACAAAAATAACCGAAAAAACACATAATCTGCTTCAATTTCAAAACCAGACGACCGAAAATGGGAAACGTAATCACTTCAGAGTTGGCCGAAAAAAGTTTAAACCGAAACAAAAATAACAGAAAAAACACATAATCTGCTTCAATTTCAAAACCAGACGGCCGAAAATGGGAAACGTAATCACTTCAGAGTTGGCCGAAAAAAAGTTTAAACCGAAACAAAAATAACCGAAAAAACACATAATCTGCTTCAATTTCAAAACCAGACGACCGAAAATGGGAAACGTAATCACTTCAGAGTTGGCCGAAAAAAAGTTTAAACTGAAACTATTGTTATAATTTTTTAAATACTGAACATCAATTGTCACATCTTGACAAATATGTGTCCAAATAAGAAGAACAAAGCTAAAAATATTTTTGGACTAAAAATTGTAATTTTATCTGTTTTATTTGAAAAACCAAATAAGAAAAAATAAAAACTAAGTAATAGATCTTAGAACCACAACATTATATAATTTTAAAACCAACATAATTTAAATATATAAGTGTTGCCAGTCTATTAACCACCACAAGATAAAATTAATTTTTAGAAATCAATAGACACTATGAATACATACATATATAGAGAGATCTACGTAACATTGGGTAGACAAATCAAGAATGTTGGATTACCGACCAGAAAACACGGCCATCATTTTTTTCGCGTTTACAACTGAAGTTTCCATATAAGGTTCAAAAATCGTCTTTCAGTGTAGTTTTTTCAACATTTTTCAGCAAATTTTGTATGTTTACATCCATATCTTATTATGGACCCTAGAAATTGCTTTTCCACAAGTCTGCAATTCCACCAATTCCCAGGTCAAATGCAGCTTTAGGCTTAATTTTGGTAAGACAAGAAAAACTGACTAAATTTCCAGTAAATGGTTCTCGGAAATTTGCCTCGCCAAGTGAAACTGCATAAGTTACCTGTGTTTTTCCTCGACAAAACATTACTTTTGTTGATTTTGGCTAACATAGAACTGGAAAATTGTATTACTAGTGTGAGCTTATAGTCCGCCTAAAAACACTTGTATCGTGAAAACTTAGGGGCGCAAGTGAATGCTTACTACTAAAGTACATGCAGAAAATCGTAGGTTTGTGGGCATTTTAAACCAAAACAAGAGTGTACCAAAAAACGTCCCGAAATCATTGTTTAATACTAACCCAGAACTCAACCAACGTGTTAAAAACATTGGAATAATTTAGAGTCAAGCTATAATATGGATTGTCACCGCTGTAGACATTTAGGTCAAAATTAAGGGTATCTTACTCAAAGAAATTATGTATATTATATATATATATATAAAAGCTTGTGGATTTCTCACATTAATATTTATATGATTTTTTAGAAAAAAAATAATTTCAATATAAGACAAACTACGAAAATCACGTTGTCTACTCAACTTTGTACACTGTACAATTCGAAAAATTTTTGCAATAGGAAACCCCACACTAATATACAATTTTTGGTTCCCCTCACCGTAACTAGAACATAAGAAACAAAGTGACATCACATGATAGAATAAATTTAATAGCGCGTTCACTGTAACACTATAAAGATTTGTTAAGCCTAAGTCTAAGCCTAAAGTATTATATTTATCGCATTTAATATGGTTTAGCATGAGGTTTCTATATTTAGCAAGAAACCTTGGCAAACTCGTGTGCAGACGCGGGACCAAGTTTTCCGCCTGTAGCTAATGGGAGCAGGGAACTTTTTTTACAACAGTACCTTAGGGTAAATATCTAAACTTCAATTGTGAGCCCAGAATAAACGTGGTCTTGGGCTTATACTAAGGCTTAGGCTTTAGACTTAGATGAACTAAACATTTTTCGATTATTCGAAACATAACATGATACTCTATGGAGAAGATTTGAGACATAATCCCAGAATCGCATAACAAACCCGACCAGGAACTGCAGCTTCCAACAGATTTCTCCGTCTATTACTAAGATGATTGGTTCTTACAATAACTTTGGCTCTTTCATTGTTGCGTCACAAATGCGCTGTCAATCTGTAAATTTTTGATGTAAGCTAAACCAAAAAAAAACCTGATTACAACAAAGGAATCGTTGAATTAATTAAATCCAGATAATCGCGGAGGTGACTTAATATTGTATGCAAGGAAATTATTGGTTATATTTCTATTATATATTTGAAACTTTAGAAATTGTCGGTGTTGGTATTAAATTGAGATTCGATATATTTCGACCCTGTGTGTAAACACCACAAACATTGTCCAATATTGACTTGAAAAAACCGTCATTTTTGTCTTTGGTTTGTAAGCTGAGCTACTGATGGGTAGTTGTTTGAATAGTTATTTTGTTCAAGCGAACCACAGTCAGTTATTTTCATTATTGATTTTAGCTTGAAATTAATTTAATTTAATTGGTTTTTTAGAATTTCAATGCAAAAATATTTTATTTTTGTGATAAACAATACGGCTCATGTTTCATTTTGTTGGAAATGGTCGAACAAAAGTTTTTGGATATAATAGCATTAAGTTTATTAATTATTTTAATTGTCAACTCGAACCTGTATTGGATTACATTCAACCGAGTTTTATCCGTATTTCTGCCATTGGAGTATAAAATGTGGAATAGTATTCTGTCGTTTATATGTTGTGGGAAACTTATTTAGTAGGCCACAGTTTATGAGTAAGTGAAAGTGACAAGACGAAAGGTAAGAGATTAAGTTTATTAATTATTTTAATTGTCAACTCGAACCTGTATTGGATTACATTCAACCGAGTTTTACCTGTATTTCTGCCAAACAACGTATCTAATCCGAAATGTGAAATGTTGGAACATTTTACACCGACAAATTTTTATAAAATCAGGTTAGGATCCAGCTTTCACTGCTGATAGTACCATATTTATTTCTATGAAATCATTTTTGCTTCTTCGTAAAAACTCATTCCTTAAAAAGCATTATAAATTGTAGATATAATTGTTTAGCGGGCGTATAGTTTTGAAAATTCATATTTTCAAAATATATTTCCCTTCAATGTTATTTTTCGAAAATCTATTTAGTGCATACGTTTCGATGGGGTTGGCAGGCTTGTACCTCCTCTAATCAACATTCCCTCTGAAAGCACCGTGTCCGTCACCCCGGCCCCCCTCACCCCCCCCCCCCCCGCGGCCGCGCCGTAACCGAGCACTATAAACCCTCCTTATTGATTTTCTATAGCTTACTAACAATTAGTGTTGTGCGGCGGCCGCTTGAGCCCCGGCCGGCCGGCCGGCCGAGGTTGAGCTGGGCCGGCGGCCGTAATTCATGGAATGCATTGAAATGACAATATTTGCGGCCGGGCGGCCGGCCGTTTTCTCAACATTATGATTGTGATGTGAGTTTTATATGTTTCGTAAATATAAACACGCGAAAACTGACCGGAACGTGTTGTTCTTGTAATTTATATATAAACATAAATAAATGATCGCGTGTAGTGTAGTTGTATTTTGGTGTAGTTTTTACACGCATGTTTTTATTCGTCGTTGTGTAAAAAAGCTGTAAAACTGTAACATTGTAAAACTGTAAAACTTTTAACATGTCGGCCGCCGGCCGGCCGGCCGGCCGCGAAATACGGCCGGCCGCGGCCGCCCGGCCGCTCCACAAAAAACCACCGTCCGCCCGGCCGGCCCCACATCGGCCGGCCGGACAATTTGTGCGGCCGGCCGCCGGCCGGGCGGCCGAGCTCGAAACCGGCCGCTGCACAACACTACTAACAATGTTTCTTAATGTTTCCGATAAAATATTGAATTTAGATTTGTTTCAACTCATTTTTATTTTTTAAATTCTATTTTTTTGTCTTACCATTCGGCTGACTGAGGCAAGTTATTAATTAGTGGTTTTGTGTACTTTAAGTAAAGTTTGTATTTAAGGACCATTGCATGGCTTTGGATTAACCCCAACGCGTATAACTTGAGTAGGTGTAATAGATCAATTATTAAAATACGATGAATGACATAACAAAGCTAGTGTTGTTGATTTCAACCAGTTCATTTTATCCACTGCCTCAGTATTAATTCTGTTTTAGTTATGGAATTATGTTTTGTCTTTGCATTAAGAAACAGTACGTAATCTGTCAATTAGTGGCTTACTCGAAGATTGTCTATCGTAATATTGGCTTGGATTATTGGCTTGGTAGTACCAAGAGTGCATTACGGAAGAGTACGGCACTTCCCATCACTATAATGTTAGCTCGTGTTGGACGATACGGCTTTTTCGATCTGACCATCTCATTTCTGGGAGGGGTGGTCGTCATGCACAGATCGGCATGTTTTTTTGGTGGTTGGGTAGCTGGACCCCCTCATTTTGTTGGGGCAAGGGATAGGTCGGAACCCCCCCCCCGTTTTTTTGTTGGGAGGGACCATTCGATCTAACCCTCCACAAAGTTAAGGCCACTGAACTACCCCTCCTGGTGGTCCGTGCAGGACGACCCTTCAAAATGGGGACGTCAGGCCGAAAACGTTCGTGTCATCAAACGCGAGCAACATTACAGTGAAGGTAAGTGTCATATTCTTCCCTAATGCACTGTTGGTAGTATGGATTTAAGAGACTTGATTCTCGTTCCTACCAATTCGTCTTTTATCTGTGACAGCCGCAGGGCTATAAAACATTGTATTATGTTTTCGCGCAGTGTGATCGGTATGTTTATGCATGAGTAAACTTAAGCTACGTCGCCTTCCATCCTCTTTTAAAATTAGTTATTGGCAATCGCTTGTTCAGTGAACACGAAATCCATAAAATTATATGATAACAAAAAATGAGGCTTTTAGGTAATGCGTCCAAAACGTAAATGAACAAGAAAAACACTGTTTGCTGATTGTTTCTGAAGTGCTAGCAAACTCCTAACTTCTCGACTAAAGGTAAAAGTCGTGAATTTTTGATTTTGTTATCGAAAGTAAACACGACATTTTTCCGTTTTATAATCTTGTTCAGGAACTTTACAATCTGCTGTTATAATTATATTCAAAACGTTCGCTAACGCCGTTTGCACGATAACTCAATTGATAATTTCTGGAATGGCTGTTGTGACTGAACTTTGATACTGGTTTATAAGGAATGCCCGTTCACGTGTGATGTTCACAAAAGTCTTCAGTTTCATATATGCTGAAAAAAACAAATATTAAAACAAAGAACGTACGAATATGATATTCGCGAACGTTTTGGTTTTCATGCGTAAACTATTTTCTTTGGATTATTCTTAATATTTTCGACATTTTACTTGTGGTTAATTTAATTTAAGTGTGGGATCAGTGTTCGCTACCCCGTATTATATCACCACATCAATGTTCGCGAACATATTTTTATGTATAAAGGCAAACGCGCACATTTATCGAGCGAAAAATTTGTGACGTTCGCGAACACTTTTAACTAGGAAATGTTAATATTAAAGCGTTGACTTGCAATTTTCACCAAAATACTCTTGCACGTTGATGGTCGAACGATGACATGTTCGAGAACAAAACATACGAATTTAACGATATACTGTTTTCGGCTCCCGGATTTTCGGTTAAAATTTGATAAAAAATTTTCACATTATTATTTTAACACATTTTAGTTATGGACACACGTTCGCGAACAATAAACGCATAGTTAATAACCTTTTTTGGTATTAACGTAGTGTTAGGACATAATATATGTGTGTTCACGAACAACTTGATCCCAACAGTAATTATGTCTGCGAACAATTTTTTGCATAAGAAAGCTCGATCTGTTCGCACACAAAATTAATAAAATTGTATACATCGTAGAACTGTTCGCGAACCAGTCAGACCGTTAAGAATATCAATAATTGTATTAGCATAACGAAAAATTTCAAAATGCAAGTAGCGTATTTAGCGTTTCAGAACGCAGTTATGGCGAAAGTGTAAAAAGGTGCATTGTATTAGCTAACGTAACTTAAACGTTCTTGTAATTAGATACTAAGCGTTCGCAGAACGGAAAAGTTTGAAAATAGCGTTAGGCTATTGTAACTATTAGTTTGTTCTCTAACATTTTGTACATGATGTCAAAAGAGGATGGTAGGCGGCGCAACTTAAGTTTAGTCATGCATTACCGTAACTAATATGAATGTGGAATAGAAATCTATTATGGTTTACAAACACGAATATCGACTACCCTAACCGAAACCGAAATATCGACTACGAATACATAACTGCGGTTGTCGGATTGCCTGATAGGAGAAGAAATTTTGATAGCGTACTACTTTCTTGAGGCAGGTTTAAATTATGACAGGTGTCTTCCTAGGCGTGGTTTTTAACAAAAACGTCATAAATTTTCTACGCCACGCTTTCATATCATGGGTCCTCCAAAAAGTGACCGGCCATGGGTCCTCCAAAAACTGCGATGTTTTGGACGCCTGCTTTTAAATCTATTAGCTTATACTCCCATTTTAATACGGGTCCAATTTGTAGCTTCAACGAGCCGATCTTATATTTCTCTAAAACTGGGAAAGAATGGATTGCCTACCAAATCTAACGCAATCTTATTGACCAAATAAAAATAAAAATACCTTGAATCAAACAATATATAGTAGAGCCTTTCGCTAAAAAAGTTTGACAGGATTGAAAGTATTTGTTGTACCATAGAGCATTGAAAAATATGCAAATCTTGATATCACTGTTGTTTCTTCAATACATTATATTCAATTTTCATCGGTCGAAAAGTCACTTCGAAATTTTCACGCGTTCTGCAGCAAATCTATGATGAATTGAATACATTTTTAGAAATTTAACATGGGCATAGCATGAAAATTCTTATTCTTTGATCGTATTGATCCTGCGTCTTTGTGGATTGCTGGTTATTTTGGTTCGATCAGCTATGGAAGGGTATTTGTGAATAATAAAAGGTCTCGTTTATGATATTGTTTCTTCATAGCATGATGACGGTGAGCATTACACGTGCTCACTTTTGCGATATTTTAACAAATATTTCTCTTTTGCGTTAGGAAATTTTATTCGAGTAGTCAGTTAGATGAATATTGTGGTGTGGATTTTGTACGTACGTACTTTGCTAGAACTCTCAGTGCATATACAGTGATTACTGTGTTGAAGCCGTGCATATATTTATTTGCTGAGAATCAATATAGTGGATTTGTTTGAGTGTAATGCGGCGTTCACGTTATAATGTCCCCAACGTTTGGAACCTATGTACACCATACAGTGTCAGGCACACTGTTGACAACAGGGTGTCTTAGACACCCCATGTTTTTAATAAATTATTTCAAAGGTAGCTAGTTACGCGTATTACAACTTCTCGACAGTGTCAGGCACACTGCGTCGTCTGCAGTTTTATTGACAGTGTTCGGAATTATTTGAGCAATGTTCATATGGCCTAGATAGAAATATCGTAAATTTAGAAAAAACTACACAGTACAGTTGACTAATAAACCATGTTAGCTACAGACGGTGTCCGTTATGGTTAATTCGCGCCAAATTGGTAGCTAAGTGTGTGTACGAAACCCTCAAAAATGTAGTAGCTAGGAGTGTGTAGTACACCCTCAGCAATTGATTTATAGTATGGGTGTCACTCTGACTGTCTATACGGTAGGGTTGCGACTACAGGGGGACAAAAGTTTCAAACAGCGGGGACATTATAACGTGAACGCCGCATAACCAAGCATACAGTAATAGTATTACATTCTATAGGCCAGGCTGAGAGTTGTATTCAATTTTTTTGAAGCTTTTATTTGACTTAAGCCCCACGATGAACTAAATGATGATCAGGGATCATCTTTTTGGGTAACGACTGTCGGACATTCCTTAATGTCCAAAGTATCGAATATTCCCCATAAACACGCCAGTCCAATTGGAGATATTGTGATGTTTTTTGTTACAAAATTACCATTTTTGTGTATTTTGGATCTGCTGCACC